>JASKGM010026159.1:0-27509 GCA_034509205.1 Ceratonia siliqua | reverse complement strand
TGTTTACGAAGTCTCTTAGAGGTTCTCGTATTGGGTTTCTTTGTAACAAGCTTGGTGCATATAACTTATATGCTCCATCTTGAGGGGAGTGTTAACTTCCTGTATATACTTAGGATTAGTTTTTATTATGCCCTATAATATATCGACCCATTGGCCCATTCTTTCTTGTATATATATTTCGCTCTAGTAAGTGACAATAACAATACTAACTTACACATATTCCCACATTAGGTTTTCTCTTTATCTCTCTCTATCTCTCTACTTTTCACAGTAATCAAGAGATACTTATCAAGTGGATGGACTTACCCGAGTGTGATAGTTCACGGGAAGACTTTACCCTCATCTCTACTCAGTTTCCGGACTTCCACCTGGGGGTAATGATAGACCAATGAATTTGCATTATGTTAAAATGAAAAAGGGACACGTGGCAGATATTTAGGGGAATAGTTGGCTTGGTTGAGTGAAGGACCAAGCTGGCATCTTGTTTGTCCTGTAGTGCGTGGGTTAAAAGGAGTGGGAAATGAGAAGTTTAGGGTACGGAGGATTTTTGGCTGAAGTTGGGGGAGACCTACTGCCTAATTGCTAGGGAGGTTCGCTGGAGCTTGCTTCTGCCCATCTTACTGGTTCTATCTTTAATTTTATGCTCTTTCTGTTTTGTCTGTCTTTGAAGGATTGTTATATTTCTTCAGTCAATGGTTGCATTTCCTTTTCAGTAGATACTTCGGCTGGTATACCTTGTTTTCCCTGCTGTTTGTTCTATTCTGAAATCAAATACCAGTGTGATTTTTATCTTTGAGGAGTTCAATATCTGTTCAGTTTTTGGTATCCATCATCATCTCTCGAGGGCAGTTTGGTGAAATACCACCTTGCACAGTGGCCGGAGTGAAACACACGGAAAACACCAAACAGCACTGCTGGAGAGTTTTGCACCTAGTGGTATTAATAGAATGGTGATAATGTTGGAAGTGTTCATTCGGACTGTGAAGGATTTAATCTATCAAAACTGCTTGTTTACTCGTTATTGTTTTATTGTTCTCTTTGGTTTGCAAAAGGAGATAATTCTTATATTTATCTTGTCAAATAGCTGCTTTTGAATTCTGCTAACTCAGTTGGTTTGTTGTGTCTTCTAAGTTTACATAGTTTCTCTGCTGCCTGAAATTATGTTCTCCAATATTGCGCAGAAGAAAATTGAGAATGAAGGAAAGCATCTTTGTTCAGTAGTTTATGGTTCACTACCACCAGAGACCCGAACAAGGCAGGTCTGGGTTTCTACTATCTCTGTCTAAGAATGTTTAAATTTAGATTTTGTACTTTTTCTTCCAATATGCAAATTTATGCAATTCATTTCTTTCTGTAGTGAACTATGAGTTTGTTATTTCATCTAGTGGTGAGGACTTTAATTGGTTCATTAGTGTAGGATGTCTTAGGTTCAAACTTTTGTGCCATCATTGTGAATAAAAGAATCCTTGCTGACATATCCAGTTTAAGTGTCAATGTTATTTCATGACTGCACTTTGAAGTTATTTTTCTTTTTCCTTTTACAGTTACTAAGTTTTTCCTGTGTCTTTATTGCTTAAATATTAGAATATATGTCAACTTCTTGGATCTGTGGTTTCCTTGTTTTGATAAATTTTTTTCCATGTTTTTCTTCTTGTTCTCCCTATATTAAATCGCTGAAGAATTTGCTGAGGTAAAATATTCGTTAGGACTGCAGGCAACCATGTTCAATGATGACAGCAGCGAGTTTGATGTTCTTGTGGCCAGTGATGCCATTGGAATGGGTCTTAATCTAAACATTTCTAGGATCATATTTTCAACAATGAAGAAGTTTGATGGTTTCAAGATACGGGAGCTTACAGTACCTGAAATCAAACAGATTGCAGGTAGCAAGACATTCATATACATATGGACCTTGTTCTAGAATTTGATTGAGGATTGTAGGTTTAGGGTAAATATGATATTTTATTCAGTTTTAAATCCTTGTCAATCACTTGAGATTCCGCACCTATATATTGATATGAAATAAAAGTTGTCAGCTGTGAAAAGCAGATATTTAAAATATCCTGTGTATTTGTCATATTTATATCAGATGCTGATACCTGCTGGATATTCCAGAATCTGTATTGAGTGTTTGTCATTATGTATATTGTGGGAAAAGAGAAGAGAAAAGAAGGAAGATAGGGAGTGAATAATTGTGGTATTGTTCTGTATTTCTAGGATGTCTTTACAATGGTACAGCACCGTTAATATATGTACAAGTTGCCTAACATATAAACGGAAAGAAATTAACTACCCTATTATCAAATCCCTTAATCAATGGGATTAATTATCCCATAATCAAGGGGATTGTAACCAATACTTATTTACAACCTTCCTAAAATAGCTTCACAATATTTCAACATATATGATGAATTAATATTTTAATGCATTTACTTCAACGATACTTGTCAAATCTTCTAAGATACAGTCTATATACTTCAAGGTTCTTTGTAGGAACATCCAAGATATTTCAGGGAAAATCTGTTTCATATTAGGCTTAAATACACTTTTTGTCCCTCTAATATTGTAAAAGTTTCAATTTAGTACTTCCATTTTTAATTTAGATAATGTTACCCTTTTATATTTTAAAAGCTTCAATTCAGTCCCTTCGTCATATTTCGTCTATTTGATCACAAAAATTGATGACGTTGCAATTAAGTAGCACACATGGATCTGTTATTGTCTACATGGAGTGACTATTTGAAAAATCATAATGTGAAATCATGCTGAAAGCATGGCAAAATGAGAGGAGACGGTGAAGTCGCATGCATCCAGTGTGATTCTGCTTGATTTATCAAATAGTCACTCAATATAAATAACAATAGGGCCGCGTATGCTAATTAATTGCAACATCATCATTTTATGGATAGAACTATGACAGAGAGACTTGAAACTTTTTAAACTATAGAAGGACAACATTGTTTAAATTGAAAACAAGGAGACCAAATTGAAATTTTTACAATACTCCTGGGATTAAAAATGTATTTAAACCTTCATAAATAAAAAGAATCTAAAATTTAGATTAGTTCCTTGATGCAGATAGCCTTGTAAAAGTCCGAGTATACAGGTTCTACCCAAGCAAAAAGAAGGTGATAGAGAAAATAACATCAAGTGATTATTAATAGTTGCCAGTCAAATTATTGCATTTTGTAGTCTAAAAGATATATAGGTATTTATTATGAGTCTTGCTTCTGTGTGATAAGTCTGTCAAAGTTCAGTAATTAAGATTTGGAGAAGTTAATCTTTGTAGTGAGTGGTCTTTGCTTCTTTTTTATAAATAAAAAATTATTGTTCTGTGCATTCAAAATTTGACGAAAGTCAGTCAAAATTCATTAATGTAGTTGATAAAAAATTATTGCTGCCAAAGCCTCTCCATTGAATTGATAAAAAATTGTCTGAAGAGGCTGGATTAACCTGTTGCTCGTAAAAGATGCCAAGGATACATATCAAGCCACCACCTTAGAGACATATAGAAAGATGCACTCACCACCCTTTGGAATCCACCAAAGAGATAAAGAAATGCTAGGGTAAAGCTCAACACTCAATTGAATCAACCAATACCGAACTCAAAGAATGAAGCACAAAGGGCTCTTTAAATTTTTTGATTAATCTAAATTCAAGTCTGATTGACTATACATAAGAAACCAATATAAAGATAGCTTTCGAACAACCCTCCAAGGATAGAAAATTCAATAAAAAGCCTAATTTTCTTACTTAGCAAATTGACACAAGTTCAAGACTTTTTCCACTAAGAATTAAATGCTAATTCTTGACTTTTGACTCTGATCAAAGCAGGCCTGATTTTGATCTTCTGACAGCAAAATAGCATGTGTTGGACTTGGGCCAATTCTACTGCTAAGTGTTGACCTTTATTATGAGATTCTTCTGCATTGTTTTGACAGAATAAGCTCCTTAAGTAGGCTAGGCATAAAATAAGCCCGTTCCTTGTAGTTATTTTGATAGTGCTCTTTGGTTTTGCTTTATACTATGTGACTGAATTTTTATATTTTTACTGTGGATGCTTGGAGTAATATGTTCTTTCCAGTTTGGATCTTATGTTTCTGCTTAAGTTGCCTTCAATGCATATGTTTGTAGGGAGAGCTGGTAGATATGGGTCTAAATTTCCTATTGGAGAGGTAACGTGCATAGATGCAGAGGATCTACCCTTGCTTCATTCGTCATTAAATTCTCCATCACCCACTTTAGAGGTATATGACTTTGAAGCATTCAATACTAGGTATATAAGCAGGAGAAAAGAAGAAAGCTTGTACTCAGTATAAATCTTCATCTGTGCTTGGTTAACTTTATTTCAAATCTTTTATTGATGATTTGTGTACGATACCCCGTTCTCATATGCAGAGTGCTGGAATACTTCCTACATTTGATCTCATGTATATGTATTCACGATTACACCCCAGAAATGGTTTCTATCAGATACTGGTAAGTTGTGATAGTTGTCTAATAATATGAATGTTACTATATACTAATTGATTCTCTATTTTAATTAGAAATGTGTTGCAATACTATCTGGGGAAAGGGAGATTGGGTGAGGGAGGGAGAAGAAAGAAGACAGAAAGAGAGATGAAAACTGATACTATTATAAAAGTCTAATTGATTAGATAACCTTTAGTAAAGGGTTTATATAGGAATCCATAAGACATAGAAAACACATGCTTAAAACAATAATGGAAAGAAATAAAGAACCATCCCTCATATTAAGCCTCAATCTATGTCCTATGTCTACGATCTGCAATTAATTCCTCCATGCTGAAAGGAACTCTCCTATGGAGAGTGAGAATGGTGATACAGCTCAAGAAGATCAGGATCAAGCTCCAAGATCTGCTCAGTGATCTAATTAGTGTATGAATCAGGACTGTGCTTCCAAGGAACTAGGTAATGGTGCAATGGGCTATGAAGGGAGTTAACAATGTCATTATCTAACACAACATCGATCTCTTCCATAGCGGTATGATAGAAGGCAATTTAGGCATTGGTGCATGGTGTGGAAGGGTACTTGTACGGTTGTACCCTCACTTGAAAGCGAAAGGGTGGCTCGAAGGTACCTTGGCAAAGAAACAAGTCCTCAATATTGAAAATAGGACTAATGGCCATATTAGAGGCTAAATCAAGTAAGCAAGTATTAGACCCAAGTTTCCTTAAGGTGTCGAAGGGTTGAGTGGCACGGGCATATAGCTTTTAAAATGAATGCTTAGGGTAATGCTCTGGTTGGATATGAACCATGACGTAATCATCTTCATTGAAACGTTGAAAACGGCAATGCACATTAGTAGCAAGTTTATATTGCTCATAGGTTAATCTAAGCTTTTGCTTAATCTAGGCATACAAATCAGTATATCTGTGCAAAAGATTTTGCAGACTTAGAAGAACGAGATGCCAAAGGTAAAGGTAACAAGTCAATGGGTCAATGAGGGGACAAACCATGGACGATTTCAAAGGGGCCAATACTACAGGACATGTTAACAGAATTATTGTAGGCAAACCCGGAGGTTCAATTACTTAGTTTCTCTCTTGCTAAACTCCTAAGAAAATCTCCCAAACTACGGTTAGTGACACTGATGTCAGTTTGAACATTGGTTTGGGTGTGAAAAGCTGAAGAAAACTTCAATTGAGTGCCAAAAGTTTTGAAAGCTATTTAACATGATGGAAATGGGTAATCCATGCCAACAAATGACCTAACGAAAGAAAAGCTTTTGCTAGATGGGGAGGCACTAGTTGTCTTGTTACAAGGTATGAACTGGGACATCTTAGAGAACCGATCAACAAAAGTGAATCCTAGTAGAAACTCTACCCACTTAGCATGCCTATCATTGAGGTGTTTTTTGGGAGTGGAGAAATTGAAGGGCTTGGTGATTGGAACACAGGAAAAATTCTCAAGGGCGAAGTAAAAACTGCACTTTAGCATAGAACTTCCTAAGTGGAATATTTCTGCCTAACCTCATTGAGTTTCTCGCTAAAGTAGGATATAGGATGACTTTCCTGGCTCAAAACACCTCCAGTTCTTCAGATGCAACCTTAAAAGCCTTAGAGAAATCAGGCAAGGATAATATTGGAACTGGAGTCTCAATTAACTGAATTTTAGTGGTCTTAAAGGCTTTAGAACCAGTGGCAGTCCAGTGCAACTTCCACCCTTTCAAACAATCTGTGATTGTTGCCATGATGGTGCTTAAGCTCCTTATGAACTGCTTATAGACAGTCACTAAACCATAGAACTATGCACGGCAAAAATGGATTTAGGTTCAAGTCACTACCTAATTGCTCTCACCTATTTAGGATCAGCGGCTAAGCCTTTAGTAGAAACTATAAATCCATAAAAGACACCCTGACTCAGCAAGAAAAAGAATATTTTAAGATTAACATAAAACTTCTTATTGCAAAGAATAAGGAAGACTTGATGGAGATGACTAATATATTCTTCCCTTAGATTTGCAGTAAATCAAGATGTTGAAATAGACTACTAGGAACTTCCCAATATAAGGGCAAAAGGCATGGGTTAGACCCTTGTGAATGTACTAGGTGCGTTAAATTGACCTAATATATAACTCACTGTGTGTCTTAAAAGGCAATCTTCTACTCATCTCCAGGTTTTATTTTAATCTAATGGTACCCATTATGAAGGTTTATCTGGGAAAACAAACTAGAACTAGCTACAAGTCTAACATGTCCTCTAGTGTAGGAATAGGAAAACGATATTTGACAAGTAATCATATCGATGGCCCTACTGTCCATAACATTCTACAAGACCCCATCCTTTATAGGGGTTAGAAGGGCTAGTATAGCACAAGGACTAACACTAAGTTATGATACATGTAACCTCTCTCTTATACACCATCAATTTGCCTATTAAGTTTGTTTTGTTCCTTAAGATTCATCCTATAATGGGCCTAGTTAGGAAGTTGACCTCCAGGAACTAAATCTATGGCATGTTGGATGTCTCTCATAGGTGGGAGTTCCTTTGGGAGCTCCTCAAGGATAACATCCTCAAATTCATCTAAAAGTTGGAAAATCTTAGGGGATATGGATAGACTATCCTCAGAAGAACTAAAGAAACCTTAGCCACTACAACTAACATCACATTCGATCCCCTGCTCTCACTCAAATTGCCTATGTGTCATAATGTATAACTTTTGTTTACTAGGCTCTTGACAAGAGGGTATGATCTTAGGCTTTCCATCCTCATATGGTTTGGCAGGATGCAACGAAATAGTTTTTCCTCTTGATTTGAACACATAAATCTTGTGTTGGGAACCACACAAATAGAACAATAAAAATCAGAAATAATCAACAGAAATCCGTTTTTAAGACTAGAACTTGGATAGAAACTTGTATATATTGAGAAACAGTGAACTAATGCACTGGAATTACACTGAATCAGCAACTTCAAGTCTGAAATTGAAAAGAAAGACTACTCCTAGCAAAAGCTGGGCCACACTAGCCATTGATGGATAGTAGCCTCCCAAAACTCTCACAAAATTCCTATGTCCCCTCTTTTGATGCTCCCCTTCCTTTTATCCCTTCATTTCCAGCCAGCATGCTTTCTTTCCCAGCCAATTCCATTACTTGCTCTGCATGCGGGTTGCTTGCCATGTGTCCATGACAGTTGTTGGTGTTATAGATATCCCTTTTGCCCTTATTTCTCCTGGAATAAGTTTTGTATATGTGGGGTCCATCATTACCCCCCCTGCAAAATCCACCTTGTCCTCAAGGTGGAACTCTGGAAATTGAGTTGATGAAGTGGCAAAATCTTCCCAGGTGTTATCATAGTCGGGTAAGGACTTCCATTTGACGAGGACCTCTTGGTTGCCATTCATTAAGGTTCGAATAGCCAATACTGCTTCAGGGGTGACTTGTAATTCATTCTTGTCTGTGAGGAAAGGAGGAATGGGTGTGGGTGGGGATGTCACAGGTATAGGTCGCTTTAATTGGGACACATGGAAGACGGAATGAATATGGGCTGAGGGTCCACGTGGTATGCTACTTTGCCAACTCTGTTTGACACCTTATACGGCCCATAGAAATGAGGATTGAGCTTTTCATTGGGCCTGTTGGTGAGGATCCTGAGCTTGCAAGGACGAATCTTAATGTAAACCATGTCACCAATCTCAAACGAAACATCTCCTTTTGTGATCCGCCATTTCCTTCATATAAGACTGGGCTAGCAACTTATTGGACTTCAATGTGTCCAAAATGACGGTCTGGTTCTGGATCAAAGTATTGAGCTCATAGACCCTTGATAGGTCATTAGTCCACCTAAGGAGGGTTGGTGGATCCTAGCCATAGAGGGCCTTGAATGGAGTCATCTCTACTGTCCGATGGTAAGAGGTGTTATACCAATATTCGCCCAGTGGACCTAGTTGGCCCATTGCTTCAGTTTGTCTCCTGCAAAGCGTCTCAAGTATGTTTCTACACTTCGATTTACTACCTCCGTCTGACCATCTGACTCCAGATGATAGGCTGAACTCATCTACAATGTAGTGCTAGTGGGTTTAAACAAGGCTTGCCAGAATTGGCTAATGAAAACCCGGTCTCGATCCGAAACTATAGAGTTAGGGAATCCATGTAAACGGATTATCTCTTTCACAAATAAAGCCGCTACCTCCCTTATAGAAGAAGCATGCATATAAAATCTATACTAACATCCTCCCAAACATTGGTGGGAATAGGCAAAGGTTGTAGCAAGCTGGCGGGAGACATGGCTTGGTATTTGTTCGCCTGACATATCTCACTTGCTGCTATAAACCATTGGACATCCTGTTTCATACCTGGCCAATAAAGCAATCCTGACAGTTGCTTGTATGTCTTGAGCACCCCAGAGTCCCCCCCCATGGGAGAGGAATGGAATTCCTTGAGTAACTTAAGCACATGAGGAGAAGCCTTGGGAATCACCAGCTTCCCCTTAAAAAGCAGGGTGCCTCGGTTAATGGAATAATCTGTGTAGTTTTGAGGTGCCGTCACTGTTCCCTTAACAATGTTAATGAGTGTGGTATCCCATTGTATTTCATGTTCCAGCCCCCCCAATCTTCACACTGCATAACTGAGATAGCCATAAATTCTAGATCAGTCTCCTTTCGAGATAATGCATCAGCAGCTCCATTTTCCCTTCTGGGTTTGTATTGAATGGAGAATTGATACCCGAAAAGTTTGGCGGCCCATTTATGTTGTTCCCCTGCCAACACCCTCTAATCTAAAAGAAATTTAAGGCTCCTCTGATAAGTTCTTATGATGAAATGGTGGCCAGAAAGATAAGGGCACCATTTCTGGACTGCAAAGACTATAACCATGAGTTCCTGCTCGTAAATAGACTTTGCTTTGCCTTCTATGAAAGACGATGGCTAATATAGGCTATTGGGTGCCCCTCTTGCATTAACACTGCCCCAAGCCAAACCCAAATGCATTAGTTTCTATTACAAAAGATTTCGTGAAGTTAGGCATGGCTAAGACTGGAGCTTTAGTCATTGCTTCTTTTAACGATTCAAAAGCATTTTGTGCCTCTGGACTCTAGGTGAAACCATCTTTCTTCAATAAAGTAGTCAATGGTTTAGCAATACCCCATACCCTTGGATGAACTTCCGATAATAGTCGATAAGTCCCAAAAATCCCTACAGACTCTTAACATCCTTGGGAACTGGCCAATCCGCCATGGCCATATCATAGATGAGTCTGGTTGTACCTGCTCAGCCGATATGATAGGACCCAAATATTCCAGTTTACTCTACCCAAACGTACATTTCTTTCGATTCAGGAATAACGCATTGTCTTGGAGTATGTGTAATGTCTCTCGTAGGTGATGAACATGGGTCCTATATATTGGTGCTGTAAATTAGTATATCATTGAAAAATACTAAAATGAATTTCCTCAAATGTGGCTGAAAAATTCGATTTATCAAGGCCTGAAAGGTAGACGGGGCATTGGTGAGGTCGAAGGGCATAACTAGAAATTCATAATGACCCTTGTGGGTTTGGAATGCCTTTTTATGTTCAACCCCTTCCTTAACACTAATCTGATGGTACCACGACTGCAATTTTGAAAATATACCGTAGCACCCCCAAGCTCATCCATAAGCTTGTTGTTCACCGGAATTGGAAACTTATTCGGTATCGTGATCTGGTTCAAGGCCTTGCAGTCAACACAAAAATGCCAACTCATCCTTTTTTTTGACAAGGAGTATAGGACTTGAAAATGGGCTCGTACTGGGTCTTATCACACCGGCCCATAACATCTCTTTCACCAATCCCTCTATTTCATTTTTTGGAGAGTAGGGATACCGATATGATCGTATGTTCGGGGGGTTAGTTCCATCCTTAAGAACAATCTGATGATCTCGTTCTCTTTGTGGTGGTAACCTAGTAGGTGTACTGAACAACGAAGCATAAGCTTGTAAAGTCCCCTCCAACTCCTCGGGGTAATTATCCTCCATTTGCCTCTCCAAGGACCCGAATTCCACTAAGTACCCTTCCTTCTGATCATGCATAGTCCTCATTAGTGCCTTCAATGAACCAATGTTTTCGATAATGAGGGATCTCCCTTTAAACGAATTAGCTTGTTTTCTAATTTGAATTCCATGAATAGCTGCTTCCAATCCATGCTCATTTCCCAAGGTACTCAACCATGTTACACCGAGGATGACATCCGCTCCTCCCAACTCGAAAGGATAGAAAGTTTGAGTGATTCTAATACCTTGGAGTTCCAACTCTACTCCCTTGCACATTGTATTTCCCTTCACTCTATAACCATCTCTAATTGTGACCCCAAAATGGTGAGTTAATTTTGCTGGTAATTGTAATTTCTTGGTGATGTCTTGAGAAATGAAATTGTGCGAAGGCCCACTGTCTACTAATACCATCACCTCCTCTCCCTTAATCCTTCCCTTGAGTTTCATTGTTTTATTGGATGTTAAACCAATTAATGAGTGCAAGGATATTTCCAATGCTGTGTTCTCCGTTATCTTCCTCCTCAATGATTTCGGTCTTCCGCTGCCCTTGCTCAGCATCATCCTCCAATCCCGCTAGGTTCGCACTGCCTTCATCCAGAATTAGCAATTGTAATTGCCGATTCCTACACACGAGTGGGAGTATAATGCTCCTCACATCTGAAACTCAATCCCAATTCTTGATGTTTGCGTTCTTCCGCCTTAGACAGCCTATGAACATTACCATAGCCTCTATTTGCGCCATTCCGAGTCTGCCTAGTCTTCTTCGACGTGTTGGCCGGCGCTCTTTGGCCGTTGCCGGCCCTTCCCCACGTCCCGAAGTTTTGCCTAGCCTCCTAGCTGCTAGACTCGTGTGTTGTGTTGCTTGGAGCACTCCCTTGCAGTTGGGCCACACTAGTTAACAGGTTTGGGGGCTCCCTGAAGATGGCGGTTTTGGGTTTTAGAAGGCCCAGCTCTTGGCTTCCTAGCCCTATCCAACATTAGATTCTTCAACTTTATAGGCTTAGCTCCATTAGGCTTAGCCCTATCCTCAATTCCTCCCTCCACTTGTTCTGCTCGCCCCTCCATTCTAGTATTTACCATGAAAGTTGGGTCTTGGCTCTGATACCAATGTTGGGCACCACACCAATAGAACAACAAAAATCAGAAATAATCAACCAGAAATCCGTTTTTAAGACTAAAACTTGGATAGAAACTTGTATATATTGAGAAACAGCAAACTAGTGCACTGGAATTTCACTGAATCAGCAACTACAAGTCAGAAATTGAAAAGAAAGACTCACACACACAAGGATAAACCAAAGACTAATCCTAGCAAAAGCTAGGCCACACTAGCCATTGATGGATGCTAGCCTCCCCAAACTCTCACATAATTCCTATGCCCCCTCTTCTGATGCTCCCCTCCCTTTTATCCCTTCACTGCCAGCCAGCATGCTTTCTTTCCAATTCCACTACTTGCTCTGCATGCGGGTTGCTTGCCATGTGTCCATGATAGTTGTTGGTGTTACAGATACCCGTTTTGCCCTTATTTCTCCTGTAATAAGTTTTGTATATGTGGGGTCTCTCAGCTTGTCTCTCCCAAAACAAGTGATGTCATGATCATATAGACTAGGGCAACCTAAGTGTATGTGAGTCACATCCATGGGTATAACGTTACAAAATATTTCTTCGTTGTACTCTGCTAACTGTAGGGGAACATGACACCATGCAGTAAGTTCTAAAGAAGTCTGATCCACTCATGCTACCCAAAATGGTTGAGTGTTTGTATCTGGCTTAAGGCCCGTCCTAGCTACCCTTGAACTGAAAACCACATTAATGGTATTACCCCATCAATGACAAGCTTTCAGACTTCCCCTCCAAAGTTAACAAAGGTATGGAATTAGCATCCAAGAATCAGTAGGGGTAGAGGTTGACAAGATGCATTGCATCACGCTAAGATGACCAAAGCTTAGTCCTAGCCCATTATGTTTTCCTCATCATCATTGGAAGGGCACTCAAGGGGTTCTACAAATACATCCACATCTCCCAAGTTAATGGGAGTATCGTGCTGCTGTTTTAAAATAGAGCACGGATGGTATACCTAGAAGCAATTTGGCCCCTAGAATGGAAGTGAAAAGCATTCGGTGGAAGAACAACTACGGTGAGAGCTGGACGCAAAAGATTCACTATGCTTAGTAAAGGCTAGAGTTTAGAGTAGAATTAACCCTAGGTTGGGAACTACCAGTGGAATGTTCAGTAGGAATGGCTGCTCTAGGCTGATGAGACTCTATACCCTGAGTAGGATAATGTCTCAAGGAAGGAAAAAAAGACTCAACTTCTAAAGCTGTATACTAAGCTTCTGCAACAGATTCCAGGATATATATCTTAAGTTCTCTCTATATTTTTGGGCGAAGCCTGTTAGAAACCTAGTGAGTGTCATCCAAGGTTCCTCCCTCATGTTACACCTTTGCATAAACTCTTTAAAACGGGTCATGTACTCAGACAAATTAGAATGTTGCCTAAGGCTTAACTGTTGGTTCATCAATTGACCCCTATGGTATGTGAGAGGTATTTCTACTACAATTTCATTTTCATCTCTACCCACACTCTATGGGGGGTTGACCTAACTGCTTAAGGTCATGCTGAACTGCATACCTATACCTCTTCGCCAATCATACAAAAGTTTCATTTTGGCAAAACGAAAATGTTGGATATCATTCATACCATACCAATCAAAGTAATATTCAATGTTAGCCGGCCAGAAAATGCATTAAGGTCCAACTGGCCATCAAATCCAGGGGTTTCTACCTTAACCCTTCTTGTGATATCTCCTAAGTCATCTTGGAATTTCCGAGGTGCTTCTCTGTAGTATTCTATCATATTGAACTTGTCGATGTCTAATAGGTTCCTGAAAATCTCTAAGGTCCTCAAGTTTTTGAACTTGTAGGTGAGCATCTCGCCCACCGATCAATCTATCATGAGAACTAACTTGAGGTGTCCTAGGAGTACAAACACTAGACTCAACAATATTCTGGTGATCCTTAGTAAGACCTACAAGGGATTGGTTGACAAGTAACCCATCTTTTTTCTTGCCATTAATTTCTTGGCATTAATTGTCTGTGTATTTTCCACTGCAAGATTCGAAGTTTGAAGCTCTTGTTTGTTCCTTTGAGTGTCCAAAAGATTATCTTGAATGGTCATGCAATAAAATGCAGGCAATAGAACTAATACTAATGAGTACTCCATAAATAGAAATTCCAACAAGAGATTTTGTTTTAATTAAATTTAGGGCTAACAAAGGGATAGATGCAAGTCAAATGAAGCAACAAGGGAACAAATGGAAAAGAAGGTGGGTCTAAAGGCTACTTACAGGAAAACCTGATATAGTAATTAGGCATAGTTTCGAGATGATGAGTGCCTTTCCTTAGCAAATCCCAGATTTGAGCCAAAAGAATAGATTGCACCCCAAAATACCTTCAGATTTGCTGCCTTGACGTTGGAAAAATGTGGGAAGATCAGAACCTAACAAAATGTCAACCAAAACAGCCTCTGGTCTATCTTCTGGTGAGGGCCGTGGTGGCGGCACTGGCTGCCCAGCTCCGTTAGTGGGCCAGTTGGAGGCTGGAGAGCCTTTGGGTGGCGGTGGCTGGCAGTGAACGTCCTGTGCTGGGCTCCTTTAGATGGTGGCGTTGACTTCTTTGTTATTTATTTATTTTTGGAACAACATAAATAAAACAAAAAATAAGAGGGGATTGAACCTAGAGAGAAACTGGTGGTGTTGGTCATCTAAAGGGAGACACTAACAGTAATGTCGGTGGGTAAAGAAATCAAAGAGCAAAGAGGAGGGAAACAAAAAGCTTTGAGAAGGGCAGTGGCAACAGGGTTGGAACTTTAGTGGCTCTGATACCAATTGATGCAGTACCAGCAGGAAAGGGAAAATTGAGTGAGGAAGGGAGAGAGAAGAAAGGAGATAGAAAGCAAGAAAGAGGAAAACTGATACTAAAATCATCAACTGAATAGAAAGTTTGCCGCAAAGGGTTTATGTAGGAATCCATAAGACATAGAAAACACATGCTTAAAATACCAAAGGAAAGAAGTACAGAGCATCCCTAAAATTGACCCTCAATCAGCATTCCTAAACTGAAGCCTCCATCTAAGTCCTGTCTACGTCTATAATATGTTTTTCATTCCCAATGTCTATATGCAAATGAGAAATCTGACTGCATCCGAGGTTATTATCACAATGGGTTATGCTGCTGCGAGGAAGAGCTTGAGCTCCCAGCTATCCGATTGCCCAAGCGCGCCTTGAGATGCCTGCAGTGCACATCTCAAGAGGCGCTGACATCATTTTTGGGGAATCGGATGGATGACCTCTCAGCACATTACGCCATCAGAATTAGTAGAGTAACAGGCAGTATACAAACAAATACCCTCCCCAACAGGTACACACACACTCATACTGGGGAAAAAGATCCTCTAAAGTACAGGCTTCACTTTGGAGAGTAAAATGCACAATTGGATAGACATTAGTTGAAGTTTCAATGGTTTAGATTTGTATATAGTATACACAACTGGATAAGAACTCATGGATGTCTGAGAATCTGCTCCATTGACCTTTTCATCAAAGGTAACTTGA
Source organism: Ceratonia siliqua (assembly GCA_034509205.1). Lineage (NCBI taxonomy): Eukaryota > Viridiplantae > Streptophyta > Magnoliopsida > Fabales > Fabaceae > Ceratonia > Ceratonia siliqua. The sequence continues at coordinate 12,407 of JASKGM010026159.1, read as the reverse complement.
ACTTTATTTTCTAAAGTGCAGAGCCAAACCCCTCGTACTATAAGGCAGCATATGGAATTTTTGGGAATTATTAATGCATGAGAGTAAATAGTTGCAGGAAACTTAGGTCACTTTTTATTTCTAATCATCAATCAAAGTTGTAAAAACATAACCTTCTAAGAAGGAGAAAGAGGAGAACGAGCAATGTGTTCCTTGTAGTTTGACATTTGTGTCTCTGGATTTTGAGCAAATCTAGAGGTAGAATGTATTGCTAACTTTCTATGAAACATCATAATTATGATCAATAGAAGAAGGATTACATTGAAATAAACTTGTTCGTGTTATTCTTTAATATATTAGTTTTAGATAGTCTTTTATTCAGGTGGAGATCTGTGTGAGCAATTCCTTTCTAATTGTGGTCCACTGCTAGTATAATGCGGATTCTGTGATCGGAACTAAGAGGACAATCATTCCAGTTATTTGCCCCCTTTATCTGACAAGTGTCAAACTTGAAGATCTGTGTTAAAATGCAACTGCACTATATTATTGTTATTTCTTAAAAATACATTTTATTATGTTTTTTCCCTTTCTTATTGCAGGAGCATTTTATAGACAATGCCAAATTATCGGCAAATTATTTCATAGTTAATTGTGAACAATTATTGGTATGTTTTTATATATGTGCCATGCCATTTAATGGGGGATATTTCATATTAATGTTATTTGGTTATTTATTAGTACTATCGAATACTTCCATTTTTTAATAATAGTTTACTGGCTGCCATTTTGATTTTAATGTGGATGTTTATTGCATTTGCTGAGATCAGAAAGTGGCTGCTTTTATTGATGAGTTTCCCCTTGGATTGCATGAAAAATATCTTTTCTGTATAAGGTACAGTTTTATCTTTTTTCCCAAAATTACATAAATTTCAAATGCAATAGCCAATTCTATGAATTGAAAACTTAGCAGAGTGAAGAAACTAGTGCTTCTGTATTTTGGATTACTTCGTTATGTTCGTTTAAGTTTTAACTGATTTTTTGTGATATCAGTCCAGTTGACATGGATGATGAAATTTCATCTCAAGGCCTGACACAGGTAATCAATGCAGTTATTATGAGATGCATTGATGTCAGTTTGAATGGGCATAAATTTGATGCTATAGTTTATGAAAAACCAGTTTGCAGAGAATTATGTGAAGAAAGGCCTTGTTCGGCTTCGGGAAATATTTACACCAGGGACACTTAAGGTTCCCAAAACACAGTCTGCACTTAAGGAGCTTGAATCTATCCACAAGGTGAGGTTTAATTTTTTTTTTTTCTGGGTCAATTTTACCTATCTCAGTTGAATGCCTTGGTTGACACAAGTTGTAGCCCCCATTAAGTTGCTAACTTCAGCTCATATAGGAAAAACAAATTTGAATGATACTCTAAACCTAAAGGATGGGCAGTTGGAAAACTGATTTAGTTGGAATTGGTTCTGTTAGAATAGGTTTTAACACTAGCTGTACATGGGCTGTAAGATGACTGTATTCTGACTAGATAGTAGCTGTATATAGGCAGTAGCATCTCGTATTTATTGTGTTTTAATGTTTTGTCTTGTATCCAAAATCCTATAAAAACCATACTTCATGTATGTCAGAATTCACTGACTACATTTCACAAAAGGTTTTTCTCTTGTTCTCTTTCTCATTTTATATGGTATCAGAGCCAGGTTAGAGAGAGTTGTGGGTTTAGCGGTTGTGTAGTTCTCGTGGCGAGAGCTCCAACCACTTCATTGGCGGAGCGCTAGCCCCTTTCTCCGGTGAACCCCTTTTCCTACAAAGATCCGACAATTAAAGAGCTTACTTTTGTTGTTCTCATTTGTTTGTTGAAGTCGACATATTCTGGTTGCATCTCAATCTCTTGGTAAAATCTTTCTTGTTAATTGACATGTAAAGGCATGATCTTGTAGTGAAGACTAGTAAGCTGCTTCTTGTTAGCTAAGGTTCCTACCTGTGTGCCCTGTGCCAAGGTGTCCTTTGTATTTGCATGGTATTTTTCTGACTCTACATCTTTTTTAATCTCTCCCAACATAAGACTGAAACTTCGTGTGTAAATTTGAGTCAAGATTTGATCATTGTACCTAAGGAAATAGATTTTCGAGGGTTGAAGAAAGGAAAGGATATTGGGGATTTGATGTGTTAACAATATTAGGTTGGAGAAGGAAATTATATTCGAATCATGAATGGTCAAGTGGTTTTAGCACTGGTTGTTTCCATCTTGTGCACAGACACTTCTTTGAACACTAGATTTACTTTAACCTGATGCTCTTTCTGGTCTCAAGTATGGAAGATTAGGAACGTTTTTCAACTTAGGCAGTAGGGTGCTTTCAATGGTTTAATCTGAGTTTCTTTTTTCACGGATTTGATATTATATCTACTTATTCTGTATTAGCATTACGCCACTTTAGGAATTCTAATGTTGAATTGGTTTCAACTAACATGGCTGTCTTCTTGGTAGAAGGAAAAAATGTGGTATTTCAGCTTTGCTCTTACCCTGCATTATCTTTCATGAAAAATGATAGTAAGTCCATTTTATTAACTAATCTCAAAGCCAATTAGCTGCTAAATTTATATGGTGCCAAAATTGAAGGTTTTGGATCTCTATGTTTGGTTGAGTTTTCGATTGGAAGAATCTTTCCCAGACCGCAAGCTCGCTTCATCGCAAAAGGTCATCTGCAGCCTGTGAGTGGTTTAGTCCACATGTCATTTACTGCTTTTTTTCCCATTCATTCTTTCTGATACCATGCTATTATTTATTTTGAATTTATAGGTTGATTGAGGAGTTCCTAGAAAGGTTAGGGTGGCAGAAGCAAAAGGCAAGAAGGTTGCCATTGTATAATATGTCAGGTTCTCTATTATCCCCAAATATGAGGCAATATTTGTGAGCTGGCTCTCTGCATGGTTCCCGGCTGGGGAAGGGCGAGGTCGGGTTGAGGCGGGAAAAGAATTTAGATTTGTAGAGATTATATACAAAACAGCATTCAATCTTCCTAGGATTGTTGTGTAGTTCTGAACTTTACCACCCATGTACATTAAAAAAAAAAAAAAAATTCAATTTGTTGTACATTTAGTGTTCTATCTCGAGTTTTCTTTTTGATGAAAAATTGATATATTCTTAGATAATGTACACGACTTACGTATTTTATTATGGCAAGAAAAAGGTAGAACTGAGCCATATTAGTTTTACGTAGAGGTGGCAAATGGGTGGGTTTGAGTGGGATGGAGTTGGGTAAATTGGTTGGGTCATTAATGACTCAATTAATCATTTATGATTATCTTATTTTTATATGGTTATTTTAATGATTCATGAACTGTTTATACAGGTCCTTCATCCATTTAATCGTATATGTAAAATGGTTTTATATTAAGAATGTTTATTGTTTTTATATGCTACTATTATAAATTCACACAATTTATTCTGCTCTTGGACCATATGTCGAGTCTAGTTTTAAGTTCGAGTTCAAAAGCCACACTGAGGTTGAGCTGACTTCATGAGTATGTTGTTTATTAATTTATATATCACACACCACCATAAAATGACAATAATTATATTATTATTGACATTTATCAGTGTTTCAATGTTTTGAACTATTTTAACTTTTAATTTACTTGTTTTTTTTTCTCTTTTCTTATGTTTTTTTATTGCATGAGAACTTGTTTCACATAGTTTTACCCAAGCTGTGTAATAGTTGTTTTGAGTGATGATGTATGGTGTCACGTTATTTTAGTGATACTATGTATTAAATGTAGGCAAAAATATTGTTTTGGTTCCTTTAAGTTGTAGTTTGTTTCATTTTTATTCCTAATATTTCAAAAATATATTAACTTAGTTCTAGGAAATAATACAGTTAAATACACTAATTTTTGCTAACGTGGAATACATGCTGGAACAGAATGGACATGTGGCAGGATTTGAAGACACGTCAGTAGTTTTTAGTGTTTGTAGTTCCCGCAATTCCTTATTCAACCTTTGGTTCTCATTCGTTAGATTCTCATTACATTTCTTCAAGAACTCAGTCTACCTCTGTTTACTTCAACTTGGTCCTAAGCACGTTAATACATCATTTTTGCAATTAATTAACCACAGAGATTTAAAAAGATGTGATCTTTTTCTTGGTTTCATTGAGTTAGGAATTGGACGCGTGGATCATGAAGAAGCTTGAAGCTGTCCTCATGCAAGCACGATTGCTGTTATCACTCTTGGAAAATAGGTATTGGTGTCCCTCAGTTTTCTTTAAACTGATCTCTTCTTCTTGTTCATGATCCACGCTAAGTCCTATTCCAAGCAAGCCATATGCTTGTTCTCTGTCTCCTTCCTTACCCTAAAATTGAATACCAAATAACCCCTAACCACCTAAGCTGCCATCTTGACCTTACATGAATTTTGTATCTATTTACAGGGATGGATCCTTTGGTAGGTCTTAAGTAGAGAGAGTTTGAGCAATAGCTATTTTGGCATAGTGAGTGAACATACAGGTGGAATATGAGAGACGAACACAATTGAAGCCTCGATTAGGGAGTTGAACAGAAATATCATCCAAAGGCAATTTGTCAAGACCCTCAGCCACCATTGGCTTTGCATGACTCACCCAATGAGCACAAACTAGTTTCACGTGTTTCCCTGTTGCATCATCCGTTATCCATCTCTTGTGAGTCGATAAAGGTAAACAACAATAAGATGTCAATATGGCCAAATTGAATACCCACACTAACAAAACCAGATTTGAGGTTTTTCTCATCATCATCATTGCAATGGGAATCAAAATTTTTATATTTTTATGACTTTCTTTTTTGCACAATTTGGCCCTCCCTTTAAGGTGATTTCTAGATTCGTCCTTGCCTATTTACAATTACTAAAACAACCCACATCACCTTCCCAATTGTCCAACTAGATTTTCCTCTTCAAAAAGCTTCATTTTCACTCTAAATTAATATGGAAACCATCCAAGTCTAAACCTCACCAAAACCCTCATCTACCTTAAAAGAATTTGCTGTTTTCATCACAAACAAACATGGAAACTCTCCAAATCAGCCCACATCACCATCTAGCTGTCCAACCACAATTCCCCACTTAAAAGACCTTCATATTTCACTCCAAATTAATATGAAAATCCTCCCAAGTCTACCAACACCTCACCAAAACTGTCCACCCCTTATTTCCCTTCAAGAACTTGCCTTTTTCACCCAAAACCTAAGTGGCAACTCTTCCATTCAGCATTAACCTTTCTTGGCTGCCTCTTTAGCTCCATTAAACCCTAAAAATTAACCTAAGTTACCTCCTTGCTTCCTTGGCCGTCATCACACCTAGTGGCAAACCCAGAAAATTTGAGCAGTGGAAGAAATTTTTTTAAAAATTTTTAATAAAAATTTTAAAGCAAAAAAAAGATTACAAAAGTAGTTTTCACTCCTACCAAATCTCCAATTACACCCAATGCCATTTATAAAAAATACATAATCTTATGAGATAACAACATAAACAAAATTTAACATCTTTTGATACACTAGATTCTAACCAATTGCCAAATTTAAGATATCAATCAGGCTTAAATATACAAAAAAGAAGTCCCTATTTGTTGTTGTGGGAAATCACACTTTCTTTTGATACAATAACATAATAGAACAATGAAGATTGAAGGTAATAGAATAATAGAATCACCCAAATCCCATTAGACCATTGGCTCACCAGTAGATTAATAATATTTAAATAGTCAATTTTAAAATCTCCATTTAACCATTCATTTAGGTTTCTCAACTTTCTCTCTTTTGTGCATGAATAGATTGAAATATTGAAAGAAATGAGAGTCTAAGACAAATGAGTAAAGTAGGGTGCGGCTTGTGAGGAAGGGGGTCTTTGACTTTAACCAAGTTACCAACTATAATGTGTGGTGGAAGCTAGGTTTTGTTGTTCAAAAAATCTGGGTTTGTTGTTCAAAATTTATGGTGGCCTTTTGTCGTTCAATCCTAGAGCTTTGTTTGTTCGATTTTGGAAGCTGGGTTCCTTGAAAATCTCTGGAGACTATTGTTTCAATTTTGGAGCTTTGAGTTTCTTATTTGAACTCCGAATTGTGAGTGAGGATTTGTTCAAGAAAGGGTTAATTTTTTTCTTGGAAATGGTTTCCTCCTTTGCCAGTTTTGAAATAGCCAAATTTGATGGAACCAAAAGTTTTGGGTTATGGCAAAGGAAAGTGAAGGACTTACTTGTGCAATAGGGGATGATCAACGCATTAGGGCAAAAGCCAGCGCAGATGTCAGATGTAGAGTAGAGTGAGTTAGAGGTAAAGGCAATATCTACAATTCGTCTATGTCTATCAGATGAGGTGATGATTCATGTAATTGATGAAGAATCACCTGTAGTAGTTTGGTTGAAGTTAGAGAGCCATTACATGTGTAAATCTTTGTCAAACAAATTATTTATGAAACATAAATTATATGGGTTGAAGATGGCAAAGGGTACTGATATGAGACAGCACATGAACATGTTCAATCAAACAATCAGTTATTTGCAACGTGTAAATGTGAAATTCGAAGATGAAGACAAGGTATTGATGTTGTTGAGTTCTTTACCTGCTTCTTACGATCATCTGACTATAACTCTGACATGAGTAAAGGAGTCTTCAGAGTTGGAGGATGTTACTGGAGCTTTGTTGGCCTTTAATTTAAGGAAGAAGACCAGTGAAGAGAGTTCTTCAGGTGAAGGGCTCATAGTGAAGGGTGGTCAGGAACGTGTGAAAAAAGTAAGTTAAGGAATGGAAAGCAAAACAAAGACTCTCGGTCTAAGTCTAGGAAGAAGAAGAAGAAGAATATGGAGTGTTTCAAGTGTGGGAAGAAGGTCATTTTAAAAAGGAATGTCTTGAGCAGCAAAAAAATAATTTTGACAGATCTACTGGTTCAAAGTTAGTGATTGTAGTGGAAGAAGATTCAGATTACAGTGATGGTGACAAGCTTTTTGTATCATCCAGCACAGATTAGTTAGTAGATTCTTGAGTGCTTGACTCGACATGCTCATATCATATGACTTCTCACAGGGGCCGGTTTGACACTTAAAGGTTTATAACTCTAGTTCAATTATTATGGGTAATAATGCATCTTGCAAAATTGCTGGAATAAGAATTGTTAGAGTAAAGATGTTTTATGGTGTTATTAGAATGATATGTGATGTGAGATACACATCAGAGTTAGGAAAGAATTTGATCTCATTATGCATTTTAGACACTCAAGGTTATAGCTATAAGGCTAATGATGGAATGTTAAGAGTGACTAAAGGAGTTACGGTAATGATGAAAGGGCAGAAAGTATCAGGGAACATGTACAGATTGCTAGGCACTACAATTGTAGGTGGAGTAGCTATTGCTAAATTTAATTTAGATAACATTGTCTTGTGGCATGAGGTTAGGCCATATGGGTGAACATGACATGATGGAATGTCATAAATAAATTTATTGAAGGGTGTAAAATCATGTAGACTTGATTTTTGCAAAGTTTGTGTTCTAGATAAGCAACACAGAGTGCAATTCAAGGTAGGCAGGTACAAGATAGAAGGTATTCTTGACTACATTCATTTTGATGTTTGGGGGCTAGTGAAGGAACCCTCAAGGGGTGAACATGTTTATTTTGTGATTTTTATTGATGATTGCTCAAGGAAAGTCTATGTGTACTTTATGCAGCATAAGTTTGAAACTGTTGAGAAGTTTAAGGCTTGGAAAGCAGAGGTAGAGAGCCAGAAAATGAGGAAGGTAAAGTATCTGAGGTCAGATAATGGCATTGAGTATGTAAATTCAGGATTCCATAAATTCTATGAGTAGAATGGAATTAAGAGGCATTTCACATTTTGAAAGACACCACAACATAATGGTTTAGTAGAGATAAAGAGCAGGTCTCTTGCAAAGAGGGTGAGGGTCTTAGATTGAATGAAAAACTTCCAAAATAGTTATGGGTAGATGCAGTTAACATGGCATGTTTTGTTATAAACATATCACCACAGGCTGCATTAGATAGAAAGGTTGTAGAAGAGGTATGGACAGGTACTGAAGTTGACTATTTAGGTTTGACAATATTCGGGTGTCCAGCCTACATGAACATTTTTAGTGAAGAGAGATCAAAGCTTGATCTGAAGTCAAATAAATGTATCTTCCTCAGGTTCAAGAAGGTAGTGAAGGGATACAAGCTTGAGGATCAAACTAATAAGAAGGTGGTAATTAGCAAAGATGTAATCTTTGATGAGAAGTCTATGCTAGAGAGAGGTTAGGATGAAAAGAAACAGAAGAAAACAGGTTGCAGCAGTGATAGTAATGAGAAATTGGTGCAGGTTGAGTTAAAGAAAGCACTTGAAGAGAAAGATGATTCACAATCTTCTAACTCAACTCACCAGGAGCAACAATCCACAGTCATAGATAGACAACCCAGGAGAAATGTGAAACCACTAACTAGATATGGTTTTGAAGATCTAGTGGCTTATGTACTTATTACTAGCATCGGGGATCCTACTGCGTTTCAAGAGACTATAGAGAGTTAGGAGAAAAATACATGGATGGAAGCTACGGTAGAGGAGATGGAATCTATGCATAAGAATGAAACTTAGGACTTAGTGAATCTTCCTGAAGGGAAGAAAGTAATAGTAGGGAAATGGATATACAAGAAAAAGGATGATGAAAAGTTCAAGGTTCGGTTTGTAGCAAAGGGATACTCACAATAGAAAGGAGTAGATTATGATGAGATTTTCTCTACTATAGTGAGACACATCTATAAGATGTGTGTTGAGTCTTGAAGAACATCTTGATAAGGAGTTGAAGGAAATGGATGTAATGATGACCTTTCTCCATGGAAACTTGGAGGAGGACATTTATATGGTACAACCTTAGGGGTTTGCTCAACCAGGGAAGGAACACTTAGTATGCAAACTTAGGAAGTCACTTTATGGGTTTAAACAATCTCCAAGGTAGTGGTACAAGAGATTTGATTCTTACATGTTGCAGATAGGCTACTTGAGTTGTGAATATGATTTTTGTTTCTATGTTAAGAGTCTTAACGATGCTTTTTTCATTTACTTGCTATTGTATGTAGATGATATGTTGATTGTTGCTAAGAAAAAGACAGATGTTGATAAGTTAAAGAACTTGTTGAGTAAGGAGTTTGACATGAAGGATTTGGGTGCTATAAAGAAAATTCTTGGGATGGAGATTTATAGGGATAGGAAGTCTAGTAAACTTTGGTTGTCTCAGAAAAGCTATGTTCAGAAAATGTTAGAGAAATTTAGCATGTCTAATGCTAAAGGAGTAATTACACCATTAGGGAGTCACTTTAGATTATCTGTTAAACAGTGCTCAAGTACCAAGGAAGAGGTAAAAGATGTGGCAAAGGTACCATATGCTAGTATATTAGGTTGTTTGATGTATGCCATGGTATGCACCAGGCCAAATTTAGCACATGTAGTGAGTATGGTTAGCAAGTATATGACTAATCCTGGAAGACAAAATTAGGATACAATCGAGTGAATTTTCATATACTTGAGAGGTACCATGGATCATGGTATCATATTTGGTAGACAACAGAAGGAGCTTTTAGTTGTGGGATATGTAGATTTAAACTATGTAAGAGATCTTGATAACATGAGGTTTACTACATGCTATGTTTTCTCTCTTGTAAGAGGGCCTGTGTGTTTAAAGTTTGGGTTGCAGTCTTTAGTTGCATTATCTACAACTGAGTAAAGCACATGGCAGTTGCTAAAGCTTCTAAGAAAGCATTATAGCTTGCAAGTTTAGTCAAAGAGCTGGGTGTTCAGCAAGGTGGAGTTCTGTTGCACTGTGATAGTGAGAGTGCCATTCATTTAGCAAAGAACCAAGTGTATCATGCTAAAACTAAACACATTGATGTAAGGTTCCACAAGATTAGAAAATTGCTGACTACAGGTTACTTGATACTTCAGAAGGTGCATACTTTTGAGAATCCAGCAGATATGTTGACCAAGGCCATAACTGCAGAAAAGTTTAAGCACTACATATAATGTCTCTAGTTGCTAGAGAGGTTTCACTTCAACTTCTCTCCGATGACGTTAAGATGGTTAATCACTAACTTTAAGGGGTGTATCATTGCTAAGGTGGAGTTTGTTGATTTTGGCTCATATAAAGCCTATAAATATGAGCCTTGTAGGTGTGTTAGAGTAAGTCAGTGGGTTGAGTCCCTATTTGTATTGGATATTATAATGGTGATGGTTAGCTCAAGTTTAGGTAATCTAATTGTAGTTTAGTTTTCCTGATGTTATGTTCTAATGTAATAAGTTGTTTGTCCAATAATAAAAGCAAGTAGAGGTAAGCATGTGCGTGTAATATACCAAGTAGCTATACCACTTTTTGGAACGCCTCTCTATTTCAATTTTTTCTTTTCGACACTTTCTTTACTGCTATATGTTAAGAGTGTCTAAGCTATGTCAGTAAGGGTATTTTAGTCTTTAGTCTTTTAGTCTCAGTATTTCTATTAGACTGTATTTCCTTTCCCTTTATATATACATGATCACCTGCCTAATAAGACATGGTTTTCCATTATTTCTCTTTCCCTTCAACATGGTATTAGAGCCTAATTTCTGAAACCCTAAAATTCCCAAAATTCCTAAAATTTAGAAACCTTAATTTTAGAAATCCCCAATTCTGAAAAAAATCCTCAATTTCAAACCCTAATTTCCCAAATCCCAAATTTCTCCTCCCAATCAGCCCACCTCCCCTCACTGCCGGCAACGATGGCTTCCCCATTGACCGGCGACCATAACCCTCATCGCAGGTCACCTCTGCCTTCGCCGGCGCTGGCCACACGCTGATGAACAGTGATGTGGGCGAATTGAGTGAACAGCGTGCGTAGGACTCTGTTTTGGACGTTATCTGGCCGTATTTTGCATTGTGGTAACTACTCGGTGGTTTTCCGGCAGTTGAACCACGTTTTCGGTGGATGAACAACAGTGAACAGTGGTTATCAGCATTTTTCAGAGGGTATTTTACTGTAGATGGCCGTTTTTTGAGTGATTTGACCAATTTTTGGATGATTTGACCTTGGGTAGTCCAAATTTGGTATTATCTCACTTGGGTAATCTAATTTTGGAGGAATTTGGCATGATTGGTACATTTTTTGAGTATTTTTTTATATCTTTGGGTGCTACTTACTTGTTTTGTGTGAAGTTAGTCTTCAATGGTTGAATAACACTCTGATGTTACTCGACCTCCTCCAGGAGAGGTTGAAACCCATAAATTGGTTTCTGAATTAATTCCTGCACGCACTAAAATTACCGACCGCAAGTTAGAGGGTCCCCGTAATTACCTTCAATGGCGAAAGGCAGTGGAGATGTTCATGTACGGTGTTGAGTTGGAGGATCATTTGGTTAGTAATGCTCCAACAGGTGAGTTAGCAAAGAAAAGTAGATCCGAGAGGACAAACGTCTGTATGGGTTGATCAGACAAACCTTAGAGGCTTGGATTGAGGATATCACCACCCATTGTGACACGGCAAGGACCTTTGGGAGTACTTAGGGTCCTTATATTCAGGGAAGGAGGATATGTCTCATCTCTATGATGTAATTCAAGAGTTTCATCAGGCTGCATAGAAGGAGGTCTCTTTGACTGATCACTTTGCTCAATTTAAGAAAGTGTACGAAGAGCTTAATACCTTGATGCCCATTACTAGTGATGTGGGGGTAATAAGGGCGCAAAGAGAGCAGTTGGCTGTCATGTGCTTTCTTACTAGTCTTCGGGATGATTACAGTACTGCCCGCTCACAAATTCTGACTGGGTCTGATAAGTTAAAATTACAGGAAGTGTACTTTCGCCTTCTTAGAACTTCTAGGGAGTCCTCTAAAGTCAGGCTAGACCCATTGATTCCTCTACTTTTGTGGGTACTAATGGGAGAGGTGGCCGTAGTAGTTCCAGAGGTAGACAAAGTGGTGGACGTGATATTGGTGACACTAGGATACTGTGTCATTACTGTGAGGGATATGGGCATTTTAAGCATAACTACCCAAAACTTCTTGCCAAGCAACAATGATTTGTCAACATTGTTACTCAAGATAGTGTCCTAGAGAGTGGCACTAAAATGGTCCCTATGACCGCGGATGAGTTCACCAACTATACTGAATTTTAGGTCACTCAGTCTGATCCACCTCATACAGCCCATATTGCTCAGACATGTATTTCCACTGCTTGCCTTTCTTCTACACCAAGCAGCTGGGTCATTGACTCAGGTGCCACAGATCATATGGCAGGAAACACAGGTATTCTTTCTTACTTTTCCCCTGCATCTCATTTACCTCATGTCACCTTAGCCAATGGCTCCATGATAAACACAATTTCCATATACTATTTCAGCCTCACATTTAGTCTTTTAACCCTCTCATTTACCTAATTCCTTTAG
>JASKGM010026107.1:0-27523 GCA_034509205.1 Ceratonia siliqua | reverse complement strand
TTTACAGGCTTTTAGTAGAGATGCTTTCTCTCCAAAGTCTTAATTCACTATCTAGGCTTTAGGTGGAATTTAATTTTTCCTAAATGTCATAATCCCTTTTAATTAATTAATCAATTTAACAAACTTTTGAACTACGTTGACCTTGATCCCTCCTAGGGGTACGTAGGCACTTACTTGGTAAGGTAGGTCTAGTTATTTATTTATTTATTTATTTTCATCTTTGTTCATTATTTTATTAATAAGTGGGATAATTATAATACAATAAAATTATTAAAGCACAGACAATTTAGGGTAACCATCCTTAGGGATGGGCGTCGTGGGGTGCCTAACACCTTCCCCACACGTAATTAGACTCCCGAACCCTTCCTCTGGTTCCGAGAGCCAGTTTTCCTTTCTTTCTTTAGGATCCCAATTATCCTTCTAATTAATTGGTGGCGACTCCCATTTTCTTTGTGTTTTCCCTTACACGCCTCAAAGTCATAAAATGATGGCTATTTCACCGGTCGTCACGTTGTGACACCTTTACTATAAATCACAACAAATTTTCTAATGAAAGGTTTCAATACTTGGTTCATTAGTCTCATAGGTACTAGGAACGTTAGATAAGCCAAATGGCATAACAATCCATTCAAACAAGCCTTCCTTAGTCTTGAATGCTGTTTTTCATTCATCTCCCGGTTTAATTCAGATTTGGTGATACCCACTCCAAATATCTAACTTTGAAAACACCTGAGAACCTTCCAACATATCAAGCATGTCATATAACCATGGTATAGGGAATTTATACTTCACAGTTATTCTATTAATACCTCTGCTATCCACACACATCCACCAATGCCCATCTTTCTTAGGAGTTAATAACATTGGTACTGCACATGGACTTATACTTTCGCGGATCAAACATTTCTTCAACATATCTTCCATTTGCTGTCTCAAAAATCAAACATTTCTTCAACATATCTTCCATTTGCTGTCTCAAAATCTCACTTTCCCTATAACTCATTTGATAATGAGGTAGATTATGCAAAGTGGCTCCTGCTACAAAATCAATATGATGTTGTATGTCTCTACAAGCAGTAATTGATTAGGAAGTTCATCAAAAAATAATTTACTGAAATTTTGCAAAAGATTCTCCACCTTCTCAAGAAACTTCCTAGTAGGTCATTGTTGTATTCCTTCAAGTAAGGCTTTGATGAAAACTATATGTATTTCATTTGACTCTTTAACTGCATTTTTGAACTCTTTCTCTGACTACATAATGGTTAAAAATGATTTTTCCTCGACTTTAGAAGCGTTGAGACTATGAGTTGCATATTTGTCTGGTACCATATCAATTTTATGACCCTTATAATAGAACAAATAAACATTATTTCTACCATCATATTTATTATGCACACCATATTGTCAGGTTCTTCCAAGTAATACATGTATAGTCTTCATATCAATCACATCACATCTCACTACTTTTGAATAATGTTTCTTAATAAAAATAAGAACTTTACAAACTATCTCCACTCTTTCATTCAGTCCCTTCCTCACCCAACCAATCAAATATGGTGATGAGCGTGGTTCAGTAGGTAACTTCATATGCTCAACTAATTTTCTGGATATGAAATTATCACAATTACCATTATCAACAATTACATTGCATACCTTCCCTTCAATGTGACGCAAAGACTGAAAAATATTATGTTTCTCTGAGAAGACTTCCCTTGGGTTTGAGAACATAAAACTGCTGCAATAGTAAATTGACTCGTTCCCCTTCATAGTCCTCTCCACCAGTTACTTCATACATTTCATCTTCATATTTTAGCTATTCATTATCCTCCTCAGATTCGTCTTCAGCTGGCTCCACTAGATTAACGAGTTTTTTGGACGAACACTCATTTTATTTATGACTCAGCTGTCCATATTTGTAGCATTTCATTGTACCTACTTTGTGATATAGATTATAATTTCTGGAGGGTCCCTGATTAGCTGGTTTGTTGATTTGCTTTCCTTTATTGTATCCATTACCATCAGTTCCTTTAAAAGCATATACATTTTTGGGAAGAGGCTCAGGAACTATAGATTGTAGTGTTTTGCCTTTTCCATTATTAAAAGTACCTTCACTCCATTTCTTCTTAGAGTAGGTGCATGTAGTCACCTTACTCTCCCTCCGCTCAGCTTTCATAGCCAAGTTGCAAGCTTCATCTACACTCCATATAGTTTGGAAGTCAATTTTCTTCCTGATGTCGTCTCTCAACCTTTCTAAATATTTGGTAACTCTTTGAGGCTCAGTCTCGTACAAATTATTTTTGAGTGACAATCTACTAAATTATGTGGTATACTCCATAACTAACTTATATTCTTGATGACATTCTTGGTACATCCGAAACAAATGCTGATCATAATAAAGGGGTATGAATCTATTAATTAATTTCTGCCTCATTCTCCTCTAAGATTTGATGAGAGGTTTTCCCCTTATTCTTCTATTTTGTTGAAGCTAGTCATACCATACTGCAGCTTCACTCTTAAATTTAAATGCTACCAACTTTACCATATTCTCTTTAGGAATTTCCATTACTTAGAAAAATCTTTCCACCTCTGACAACCAATCTAAAAATTCCTCAATACTTAAATTACCATTGAAGGAGGGTAAATCTGCTTTAATTTTAAATTCTTCTGGACCCTTTTATTGCTAAAAATTTCTATTATTTTGTCCTCCTCTGTTTTCTATTTCCTGATGACCCAAAAATTCAAGTTTTATTTCAAATTCACTTACAATATGCATTCGTCCCCTTCTAAACTTATTTTCATGCCTTTCTCCCCTCAATTTGTAGTTGATTTTTGGCTGGATACTCCCTATAAATAGCATTTTGCACATGAACAGGAGATATAAGGTCTCTATGATGATCTTCTGGGTGTTCCCAGGCACCATTCCTGCTTCCACCAGCATCGACGATTTAGTCTACTAGCATTGCACGAATTTCTACAAATTGGGTTGTAGTAGATCATTGATATTCCTCCACCACAGCCCAGATATCATTTTCCCTTTGTAAACCATCATGGGTTTCATTTACTCCATCGTTGTGTGCCATCAAGCTAGGAGAAACCTCACTTTAATACCAACTGGTGTAGTAGAAAGCAAGGATTTAACAAGAAAATTCTACAAACGCAGAATTTTTCAAGAAACTGTATTGTATATGAATAGTGCCACCATCTAGAGCTAGAAGGGCTCCAAAAACAGAAGTTGAAAATTTGATATTGCATAATCTAAAATCTCATTTCCAATAGACACATCAATATATGGCAAGAGCATATACAAAGTAGTACAAAAGAGAAAAATGACCATTACTACTTACTAACTATTAATGGCTAGCTACACGCACTAAATAGCAAACAAACCAACCAATAAGATTTAAATAACAACACTTATTTCTTTGACTTTTTGTGACTATCACGTTTAGAATAATACTCTAATGCCACATCATCTACATCAAATGAGAAGAACAACCTAATTGATTATGTGTTAAGAAGTGTGTAGAAAAGTCATGAAGGAGAAATGACGGCGATGACAATTCAGAAAACGAAATGGTTAAATTAAAATTCTTCAACGATCCTTCACAGTGGATAAGAAGCTAAGAACCAACTAACTACCTAACATGAAAGTATTTAACCATTGGAAAATACTACTTGGCAACAAAAAAAATTCCACTGAACGAGTTTCCCTAGTCTACAGCATTGGTTTCTGTACACGGGAGGGATAATTAACCAAGAAAAGTATGAAACCTTTTAATTCTACCAGGTTGTCCTGATTTTGTAAAGGACGTTAAGGAGGATCAGTACCAAAACAAACACCTACACCACCAATCAGTTCAGCTGTTCCTCCAAAGCTTTCTCCTTGGACTTCTTTTTAAACGCATCCCACTCAGCCTCTGAATATTTTCCTCTCTTCAAGTGGAGTGTGGAAGGTAGAAGGGTGTAACAACTTTTCTCACAGCTGATAAATTTATGGATAGTAAAATCCTATCTTTGAAGGAAAACAAATAGGATTAATGCAATTTAGCAATGCTTCGAAGAGGGTAGTGATTTGACCAAAAACTAAAAAGAACAGCGGTAATAAAATCCTATCTTTGAATCAAAATCAACAAGAAAGGGAAGCATACTTAAAGAATGTTCATTTGGCTGATACAAAGGATTGCAGAAGACCAAAGGAAAAATGAGGGTGGCAGAGAATGCAGGCAAAACGAGCAGATTGTAAATTGCCCGTGTATGGGTTTGGTACACGAAGAGAAAAGCGCACGTTGAAAATATGCCAAGAGGTGAGGGTAATTTTTTTGGGGGGCTAAACTGACTTCGTTTTTTCTCGAAACCAAAGACACAGAAAGGGAAAACATAGGAAAAGGGCCATTTTGGGCCTACACCTTCATCAGTGTTTAATGGATAGACTAATCCAATAATGAGGGAGCAAAACCTTGATTGCTACTCTTGGGTCGGACGGACATGGCCCAAGCCGCATATTTGTGTTGGGTGAAAAGTAATACTTTTATTTCACAATCATTTATTTTGTTAAATATTAATATAACATGTTATATAAACATATTATTTGTGTTTATAATATTAAACTAATAAAAAAAATTAATTTTTTATTAAAGTTTTGACCAATATTCAAGTTTATGTGGAAAATATAATGAAAATTAATTTGAAGATATAAATATTTTGTAAAAAAATAAGGTTATTATACTTAATGTTTCACTGTGTTAGTCATAGATATGATTTTTATTTAGTTAATGCAAACACATAAAGACACTAACAAATAATGTATGAAGTATTAAGTCATGGCATAATACATATACTTAATTAAGAGACAAAGATAATGGGAAAGGTAGGCACTTTTTTCCGAGAGCTGAGGGCCATATCCTACTGCATGAGGCATGTGTAGATCCAAGACCAAGATAATATTAGGAACAAAGATCTTGAAGGTGTTGATGAAAAGGCAGGAACGTAAGAAAAGCAGGGGATAAAGTGATTGCACCATTGACCATGATTCAATTAAGACAAAAATAAAGCAAGATACATACAAATTTAAATATTGTAATTGGTGCGTAGTGGAGCTAGCACTACCGCAGAAAATGTAGGATCTTTGTCTTCATTCTGGGCTCCTAATGGTCTTCTCTGCTCCACTGTGGAGTAGTGTGGACGACATTATTCCATTCTCCTGCCTTAGTTGCTTATGTTTGCTCATGGTAGAGGACTAGACATGTCATCTGAGGATAGTTATTACTCATTAGATGATACATCGTATTCATTTATTAATAATTGCAGAAAGAGGGAGGGAAAAGGGCTTTAGGAAACTGAATACATCCCCTGATTACTCGCTGAAAGGGCAAAAGAAAACAAGCGACGCTTTCAATATAACTCGCCCATCATTAAAGGATAGAAAAAGTAAATGACTTTCTGATCTAATTTTTCCTCCCTCGCCCAGAAGAAGAAGACAAAAAACAAGTTCTTATTAGTATTAAGCTTTTATTTGTTTCAGTCCCATCCCATGGTACCAACAAATTTAAAAATTATGCATTAAAAAGAAAACCTCGAGTCATGACTTTGTGTAAAGTACCGGGACGGCGTCTGGTCACAAGACCTCCCTGTGAATGTGATGTGAGCATAAATGCCATAGCCAATTTTCGAAGCAAACCAAAATGTTGTAGGCGTCCCTCCCTCTTTCTTTATTGTACAAATACACGAAAAGGGTAGGACCACAACATCTGCATTCTGCAACTTGTGTGGGCAATGAGCTGACAAAACAAAGAAAGGCGCTGTTTGGGCAGTGGGGACATCCAACGTCCTAATGCAGAGCAAAGCTACAATTCCAATCCAACGAAATGGGAAAGCATTTAACAGAACAAAACAAGGATGATATTCCACAGAAAGCGGCAAATTACAATTACACTATGTGGGTTAGTGGCTAATTATAAGAGTTAAGATGTACAAGTGTCCTTCCGAAGAAGGAGCTACGCCTAACACCAACCCTAGGTGTAGTAGATTACTAGGAACAAGAAGAAAGGCACATGAAGGTAATGGAAAGAGTGAAAGGAACACTTGCTGATTGCTGCTTCTTTTTATTTATGGGAGTGATGGGCTAATAGTGCGCTCAATTTCCAACTTCTGCAATGCTCTGTAAGACTGGCCTCCACTGCCCCCCACCACTACCAAAATGCCCTCCCACACCTTTGCTGCTCCTGCTGCTGCTACTGTCATTGCTTGCCATTCGGTGAACTTCCTGTTCCACCTGATACACAAGAAAAAAAGGCAAATTAGGCATTGAATAGGCACACACGCCATGAGAGTAACAGAAAATGACAATTCATATTCATTCATAATACAAAAGCAACGGAGACCTTCGATATATACAAAACAGTAATGAGTAATACTTTTAAGAACATCTTTATCCCATATTTTCTAATGACCTATTCATCATCTTCTCTTCTGGTAAAACATCTTATACTATTCCCCAGTAACAATAGAATTACATCAGTATAGATTTGAAGGTAGCCAGAAAAGCAATATCTTACTAGAGAAATCTTTAACAATAAGAATCCTTGCCATCATATGATCATCTCACACGTATCAAATATGTTAGCACAAGTTTCTAATCATAACAATCATTACATGCACTCAGGATGTTTCTGGTCCTAAGCCAAAAAAATATAAGCATGCGCATAACGTATTCAGAGAATTGTAAAATAGCAATGCCTTGAATCTCCTCCAAATTCAAAATGTAATTATTTATTAGTTGTTTACGGAAATTTTGACCAAGCAAGCTCAACAAAATGAAATAGCAGCCTAGAGATTCCAATTTAATTAAAATAAATATCAGATTCTTCCAAGTGCAGAAGATACGATTTTCTGTAAATTTACCCAAGCAGAGCAGAAAGACCCAAGGAAAAGGGATAATAAAGATGCTTTTGTGCATTGTGACTGAGAAAAGAAGATCCCCCTCTTCCCCTCCCTGTTTTCTGTGTTTTCCATTCCTCTATGTCTATCAGCATTAAAAGAAAAAGTGTTTTGTTTGCCACTCCTCCCAACCCATCCAAGTAGACCATTAAAATACTATATAGTCGTAGTTTAAAGATATGCTCTGAGTTTTTATCCAATGTAAAAGAGAGAGACAGCATTTGATGACATTTACCTGAACAGGACTGGGATTTGAAGCTCTGGAATCTCTGTTATTCATCTGAGCTCCAAGACCACCTCTCTCCTTCAGTAATTTCCCGAGTTTAACGCATTTCTTCTCAGCAAACTCCTTCAAAACATCTGTGGCTCCCAATAGTTGTTAATGAAAAACAGAGACAAGGAAAAGTATGGCAATGTATAGCATTTAAAATGAATGAAGGGAGTAGTAGCAGTACGAACCTTCAAAACTAATCAAGCGGTAGACCTGGCCGATAAGCAACGTATCGTGGGGTCGGAGAAGCTTGAGATGCTTCAAAGGCGTGCCGTTTTCGGACTTGAGAGTGGGTGAGTTAACAATGAGAGCAACGTAGTGACCAGGATTGGAGTTCATGACTTGCTGAGCACTAACCGACCAATAAATCCTCTCGATCTTGTTGTTCGTTGGGTGCTGAATTACAACGGTGGCTGCCTCGGCCGCCTGGCAATTCCCCATGTCAGCGGACTATGACGAATTATGAAGAAGCACCGAGTGGAAATATTAGTGAACGAACGGTGTTGAAACAAGGGGAAGTAACGTTTGGTTGGGTTTGAATGGGATGACGTTTGAAAGACAGGTACTTCAGAGGTAACTGTCTCCTATGGAAGAAGGGGATTCCATCAAAACAATATAGAAGGAGAAGAGAGTTTGTGTTGTGAAACTTGTGGGCTATAAATGAACCTGACGCACTTTCACGTTCACTTACGCACGCCAAGAATCAAGGGGTGCCTGGGGGTCTGGTGGATGTGACCAAGAGTGACCGATAATCGATAAATACCCAGATCTTTTTTTATATGTAACTAAAAAATCATGGAGAAAATGGGTAACCTATTAGGGGGAGGAGGACGGTGACTACGGGGAATGATGAAGAAGATGATGGGTGATAATACTATTACTTTGTCTGTGTGTATCACAACAGTACGATTCTAAATTCAGTCGCCACGCAAAGAGATATTGAAAGAAGGAAGCGGGGTAACGAGTACGATTACGAAGAAAGTGTGAGCCTAATTTATAAGCACCAATGAGTGTAATATTCTTATTTAAAATTGGAAAGAAGTTATAATCAAATTAATGACGTCCCTTTTTGTACAAAAAATTAAATTATTACTTTCATATTATTAAATAATAGTTAAAATATAAAATTTGTAAATTATAGATATTTTTAAATTGAGTTCTGATAATTTCTTTCACAATTCTTTTATATTTTTTATCTATTAGTAAATAAATAATTTATTGCACATTAAAATTAGGAGTAGATCAATTCTGAAAATAAAAATCATAAAATGTCCCTCATAAAAAGAGTCTTATATTTCAAAAAGGTCTGTAAACAAAATTATAAAATATGATCGAGTTTGGATTAAATTAATTTTTTAATTTTTTAAAACAATTATTTTTTAATTGAATTCATCAAATTTAAATTTTTTAATTTAGTCTTTCAAAAATAAATTTCATTTTTACTTTATTATTGTATCAGTTTAAATAATTAGAAAATGTTAAAAGTATAACCCTGCACAGTAACTATAATAAAAATAAGTGTAAAAAATATATTTTCTCTGTTAATTTATATTAATAATTTTTTTTATTAAGCTAAAAAATAAAATTAGAATAAAATTGATATTTAAAGAATTAAATTAAAAAGTTTCCCTGTCGAGAAATTTAATTAAAAAATGATGTGGAATGGGAGGCTATGATTGGGTGAGGGTATGGGACCTGTCACCCTCTATAAATATTTAGCTAAAAAAGGAAGTGGTGTTTTAAGAGTCATTGGTCCTTGTGTTGACTGTTGGGGCATCTAACAGAACGCAGCGTAACGAAGCCGAAACCGTAAGGCTCCGGAAGATTGGTCTGAAGGAATCCTGCCATGGAATTTGGAACCCTATTTTGGGGGTGTGTTCACAATCACCGTAAGGCTCCGGAAGATTGTTCCCATACCTTGTCTTTTTTATTGTTTAGTCATTTTGTTATCCATCTCAGCATATCACAAATTCAACATAGTATAAAAAATACAACAGCTCTAGTGCTGGACTTTGCTGGGCCGAACTCTTTCCAGGCCTCCTTGTATTGGGCTCTAGTATAACATCTTGGGTTTTGGGCTCCCCGTACACCAAAATACCTGTCATGACAAATCCATATCCACGTTAGAGGTTTAGAGAAAAAGTAAAATAAAAACAAATTAACATTTGAATATAATATTAGTATATCTAAATTTTTTATTTAAAAAATTAAAATAATTTCGAAAACAAATTAAAAACAAACTTTAAAAATATAAACAAAAATAAATAAACACTCAAATATACTAAATATAACTTAAAAAATACCCTAGGCTTATAACCAAATACAAATATCATACCACTCAACGAATCACTTTATTGGTTGTACCAACTAAACTTCGGATTCTGTAATAAGTAATGACCCACAAAACTAGGATTCATTTCTTCATCTGGAAAAAGAAACTCCACTCCAGTCTCCACCTTCTTCCTCATCTATTTTTGGAAGAATTTCATTCTGAAATCATTTCCCACAACTCATTTGATTAAGCAGTCCTGAAAACTGATTATGAAAATAACACGAGAAGTGAATGCTGTAACTGAGTGTAGATCTTGTAAAGTCTCTGGTAGTGAATGTGCTTACGAAATGAGGTGCGACAAAACAATGGTTGGTGACACCTTCGAGAAATCAAAATGAGTTGTGACGAAAAAGAATTTATAATAAAAGGCCAAAGCTTTGGACCTTGGGCTCTGCAGCTTGCTTACCATCAATAACCTTTGAGATTCGGAGAAAAATAAAAAACAAAAAACAAAAACTCTGACCAAATCATCTTTATTTTGATTTTAATTGATCTGTTGCCGAGCTAATGATTATGTTTTTTGCTTCAAAATTGGAGTAACTTACGAAGATATTGTAAAGTACTGACAAGTGGACACCTTTCTTTTCAAATGTTTCGTATGACCCACGGATTCCGTATATGCAAATGACATCATTATTATTTATAAAATAATGTTGTTTATATTATTTGTATATTTGTATATTTTTATTAATCATTTATTAATTATATATTTTATTATTTTATAATATATTAATAACTAAAATATATATGTAGAAAAAATGTGAACAAAAATAGAAATCATTTTTCTCTACATATAATCTCATTATAAAAAAAAACCATAGATGCGGGAAAAGATAAAAGGCAGAAGGAGAAATTGACCAGTTGGAAAGGTACAACTTGTATTGTAAAAGCAGGAATATTAGATGTTAAATAGGAACATTAAAAAAATGGGCTATGTAACTACTAAGTACCAATTAATAGTTTCAAAAACATTTTTTGGGGAAAGATGTGAAGAATCCATAATTTCAATCAAAACTCAAAAGAATCACTACAAAATAATATTTAAAAAAAGCTAAAATATCTTTTAACCAATTTTCTATTATTATGTACTTAAAGTATATTTTATTTTCCCCGACTGTTGGGCGTTGGCCCAGAAGAAGTCCCCACCAAAATGTGCCACACTAACTGAACTACTGAAGAATAAATCATCGTAAAGAACATTAGATCCTCCTTGGCATCTCCGCATCTCCTCGAAGAATCTTCTCCGTCTCTCTTCGGTTTCTAACGTCAAATTTCTTGTGGCTATATCTATCCTCCAACCATATCAACTGGGGTTTTGTTATCATTCACATTCGACCAGTTAGAATTTCCCGCACTTCATATCACTTTCCCGGTCTTTTTTTTGTTTTCTCACAATTCCCTCCGGCGACAACTCTTTTCGCCTCAACACAAATTATATATAGTTACGTATTACAACTTACAAGGAGAATCCGCATCAAGGCTTTGTTCTCGGCTTCAGGTGGTTCTTCAATTTCAGGTGCTTTCTTTTTTCTTCTTTAAATTAGTATTCTCATTCTTGGGATATTTGGGATTACTATGGCTCTCGCATACTAGGAGATTCTCCATCTGGGCATTGTTGTTTGGTTACTTAGAAAAAGAAAGGAATGAGTGGGGTATTTATATATATTATTTTCTTTGTTTTCTCTCGTCAAATCTTGGAGAGAGCATAATATATTACTGAAGAATGTCCGATGAGTTGACTCCAACGTCTTCTTGCCGACCAAACGGAGCGGTTTTTAATTAATTTATCAGTGGTTTTACTGATTTTATTTTTCTTGTTGAGTTCACAGGGGATGAGTAGTGAAAATTCAAATCATAAAGATTCGGTAATGTCTTGTGGATCAATGGAGAACCATCGAACTTGTTCAGCTATGGAAGGAAAAGGGAAAAGATTGTGGAAGAAGGTGAAGTACCAGCTGGTTGAGTATCATTCCTTGCCTGGTTACTTGAGAGACAATGAGTACATTCTAGGTTACTATCGATCTGAATGGCCCATGAAGCAGGTTTTGCTTAGCATCTTCAGTATCCATAATGAAACTCTAAATGTTTGGACGTAAGACTTCTTAAATGCAGCTACTTATTTAGTGTTTCCCCTTCTTGTTAGTACTTGTGCTGTATTCGATTAGGGAATTTTTAAATTTTCAATTCAATTCAAAGGATTTCTTGCTACTTGTATAGAATCTATAGATTCACCTAATATGTCTCTGTTGTAAATCTTAGTACAAGGTCGCCAAGTGCTACTTTTGGCATGCACTTCCATTAATCTTGAAGTAAAATGTAACTTTTTAATAACAAAATTCCTAAGTTGGCGACAAAGTAGCTAAATCATTCAAGGCTATCATTGTTCTGTAAACTCAATTGCAACAGAGCATCGTGAAAGTTGTGCTTCAAACAACAATAGTCTTTTAACTTTCAAAGCTCAAGCCTACAATTACTAGAGTATATTGCAGAAGAAAAAAAGAGTTTGATCTCCTCCCTTTAGGAACATAATAATTGAAGAGTTTCATCTTCTACTAGGCTGTTTGTTCTCATCTAATTGAGAGGGAAGATTATATATGCCATCTGGGCACTTTGTTTGTTTCTTTGTCTCTCACTGGTCCTTTTTGTAAGAACATGGGTTACTCAAATGAACTGAACTGATATTTGGTTCCAAATAGATATACGTTTTGTCTGTTCCAAATTCTCTTGTTTTTCAATAACAAATTGTTATTTCCTGCAGGCATTTGATCGGGTTCTTCTTATTCCTGTCATTGACCATATACACTGCAATGAAAGTTCCAAAGGCTGTTGATCTTCATTATATGCAAGCAGAACTCTTGACATGCCTCCCTTCTATGCCTGATTTGCACAGACTCAGGGAGGATTTTAAAACTACATTGCCCTCAGTGGATATGCTTCCATCAATTTCGAGTTGGCATGTAAAGGAACTTGTTTATAATTGTTTGCCTGAACGATTTTCTAGTGGCAATTACACTGATGTTTGTGTTCTGGTAATTGCTTTACAAAGGACTAATTAAATTTTTAAAATAATAATCTTTAGTATAATAAAATGGTCTATGCCTAATTTTCTATAATTTTGTGATTATTGACTTGCTTTTGGGAACTAACACATATCATGTTAAATTATTTGTTGGTTATGTGCAGCATAGTGTAAAGGAGGATTTGGCCAACATAATAGCACCATTGATGATGAGACCCATAACGAGGTGGCCTTTTTTTGCATTTTTAGGGGGTGCCATGTTTTGCTTGCTAATTAGCAGTGTATGCCACCTGCTCTCTTGCCACTCGGAGCGCCTATCATATATCATGCTCAGGCTTGATTATGCTGGAATCGCAGCCCTTATTTGTACTTCCTTTTATCCCCCAGTGTATTACTCTTTTATGTGCTCTCCCTTCTGCAATTTCTACTTAGGATTTATAACAGTATTGGGCATTGCCACCACCCTGGTTTCTCTGCTTCCATTCTTTCAGAAACCAAAATTCCGCACCTTCCGTGCATCCCTTTTCTGTGGGATGGGTCTGTGCGGCCTAGGACCAATTCTACATAAGCTTTTTTTGTTCTGGGGCGAAGCTGAGGTGTTTCACACAACTGGGCATGAGATTCTGATGGGTCTTTTCTATGGGACTGGGGCACTGGTTTACGCCACCAGGATTCCCGAAAGATGGAAGCCTGGGAAATTTGACATTGCTGGCCATAGCCACCAGCTTTTCCATATATTGGTCGTAGCTGGGGCATACACTCATTATCGGGCAGGATTAGTTTATCTCAGGCGGCGTGACCTACGAGGTTGTTGATTTTGTGAGCCATGACCACATCAGTGGTTAGATGCTCGGTTTAGTGTCACAATTTGTTAAGTAGCTGTTAATTTGCAACTCTAAAATATATACATCTATGATTCTAGTCGGGGAAGTTTCTGTACCATAGACATTTTGTATGATCATGCATAAGTCAGTTGTGGAAATTCCATTGGTCTATCGTTACAAGATCGAAACAAGTCTCTGCATATTTGTGCGGCCGTGCGAGCGCCTGCAATTGGGAGCTTGATGCGTGTTAGCATGTGATTTGAATGTTTGGGTTGGGGTCTAAAAGTACGTTTGATCTGGTGGCTATGACTTGAATAAAGCCATGATGTATTTTATTTTTGCTGGTAATGATTGAAAGCAGAGGCAGATTATTCTCAACATTTCTGGGCTCATTGTTTCCATTTACTTTTTTATTCCTGCAATAAAAGAAAAAGACAGAACCTAAGGGATGCCAGAATGAGTCCCCAGCAATGTAGACTGGATTTGTAATGAATTTTGAGTGAGCGACCACTGCATATATACAAGCATTAAAGGGTATAGATTGGGTGAAAATGTTGGCAAACTTGCATTATACTTTACCAGGCCTGAGCAAAAGCAGAAAAAATCATAGCAAGAACAGTTATTGCTTTGAGGCAGGATTAAGTTATGGCATGTCAACTGGTTTACTTTGGGCTTAATTGACACGTCTAGCTTGAATTAAGTTCGAGGCTTGCTGTAGATGACGTGAATGAAGAGTAAAAACCTATAGCAAGTTCACACCAAGACTCTCACTCTGCATGGCTGGGCGTCATGTGTCCGTTTGCCGGCTTTCTTCATTTTGCATGTCACGAATGTCAAAGGATCTAAAAGCAACAGTAATGTTCATACTTTATACTCGTATCTGAAATCACCTGCCAAGAATGGACCTACAATATTGTATTTGGTTGAGGCATCTTGCGACACAAGATGATTACATTAATTAGAGGCTGCCAAGACCATGTCCATGAGTGATTCAGAGTCCCCGGGGAGACAGATCAAGAATAAGGTTATACACTAAACAGCCAGCGGAAACCTTTTGAAATTTGTTTGTCTAATTTTGTCCATCGGTATTAAACCACATAAGATGAAACGAAAGTCTCAGTTCGGATAATTGATAGTAAACAGCTGTAGATGATTGTAGACTTGTAGTAACATAAGCACAACTGCTGCACACAAGGTTGTTTTTAAGTGATTATGCAGATAAGGAGACCCTATATTAAATTCAAACCTGAGTAAGTGTTATTGTATTGAAATATATATACGTATATATATATATATATATATATATATATAATATGTAGGATGGAATGTATAAACATGTTGATATCTGCATCATAGTAAATAGGTAGGGCCTATAACTATAAAAGAGAGAGAGAACATGGGCGAAGAAAAGCATGCGTTTAGTTGTGAGAAATTTTCTAAACTCTGTAAAATATAAAAGAAACTGGAAAAAAAAAAACTAGAATAAAAGCCGTGCTATGTCTGTGATTTGGTAGTTTTATAGTGTTAAGAGATGAGAAAAGGGAGGATGGATGTTTCAAAATGAGTCGTATGCATCGTACCCCTTGCTCCTTGTTCTTTATGGCATCCCAACATAAAACTTTTTCTCAAGGACAAGGACCTCCCTCTGCCACGGTTTCTTTGCAACTTCCTACCTCAAGGACGATTGCATTTATTTTTGTTAGGTTCCCTCACAAGAAATGTACCATCAAATGGAAAAAGTTTATACTTTAAAACTATGTCGGTCACCACAACTTATACCAAAAAAATTTTGTCGTAAAAGAAACTTTAAAGCAGACTCAAACAACCACTATAATCAAGGATATTGCCCCGAATATCAATCTTTAATTTTCTAGTTAATCTGTGATTTTTTTTCTTTTGATGCATATTGACACGTCCTAACTCACAAGAATCCCAACCCAGAATTTTTGTGTGATGTGGATGTTCTCAGACGCTGTTTGCTTCCCCAATTACCATTTGTTTGGGTCCAAGTCTAACCTGCGAATATAAATCCTATCATCGATCCTAACAACAAATCTCAGACGAATTCAAGTTTACTCATTGGTACAAATTCTCAAAACTATATTACGATAATTTTCGACATCTTTCAAGTTCATTACTTCACATACCTCCAGCTACTCTCTAAATATAAGATAATCGGATAGGCATAATAACTAAAGAGAAGAAACAATAATATAATATTTTTCACAAAAACACAGAGATATAATGGAGAAAAGTAACTTGTCATTTCCCCTTACGATAGTTATATTGTTAAAACACCCCTGTTCTTGTGTGGACGGCATAGCTTCTGCTTCTTGGATATATATCATCCCCAAAGTCACAAGGCTTGTCTTCGTGGATCCTTCCAATTTCGACGCTGCGACTCCGAGACACTCTCGTGGGTTTTACCACAAGATCCAAGTCAACTAGATTGCCATAACTCCTAACAGAAGCGGCCCTTATGAGCTCCTTTAAGTCATCATCGCCGCTTGATCTGGTTGAGTTGACGCTAAAGCTTCTAGGCAGGGTGGAGAGTGGGCCAGTGGGGCAGCCCATGGCGGCGTCCACATAAGTGAAGCGGCCGGAGCACTCAGTCATGCCATGGATGTACATGTCCCTGGCCTTGCTCAGCAACCTCATGGTTGCCTTCATGCACCTGCTCAGCCTGCTTTCACTCCTACTTCTCTTGTTTCTCATATTCCAAGCTTTCCTCAAATGCTCTCAAGTTAGGATCCTTAGAAACGAAGTAAGGTACATAGTATCAATGGTTGGATGGGTATTATATATTGTATCACATGACTTTTGTTCTTCGCTTTTGGTATATACTTTTACAATATGGTTGGGGTTTCTTATAGTCCACTGTACAGCAATATGAAAGTGATGGCTGAGAGAGAGATGTATGTAATTTTTGTTTTTGAGAAAATAGGAGACTAGCATTTTGTACAATAGTCTATATTACGTACTACGTTTTTCTTAGTACAAACAAAAAGAGAAAAATATATGATGAACGTGTGGATTTTGTCAATGTAGTGGCTGGCAGGAAAAGAGATAAACTAAATCCATGGCTTATGGTACAAAAAGAAAGAGGCTTGGCCGTCCGAAGGCAATTGATCAAGGATGCAGAAAGTGTTAGATTCCATTCCCTTCAAGTTCAGAACGAAATGCTTCTTGCTGCAGGGTCTGACTTGTTTCTCTGTTCCCATTGACTATCTAACTGGTTGAAGGTTGAGTTGTTACTGAAACATAAAATTCCCCAGTCCTCCCAAAATCATCAGAGAAGAAGATGAAAGAAAAAGAGATCCCAACTCTTAATTTAGGACCAACAACATATACTGCATATTGATTGAATATGGAGAGATTCATTCCATGCTTAATTTTACACTGCAACATAAGAATGAAATAATAAAGAATAAATAGGAATGGGGTGCAATGAAGTAGATCTAATATATTCTTCATCTTATCCTAATGCATTCAGGTTAAGCACATAAGTAAAATGTCCAAATTTTAGACTAAATCTAGAACAATTGCTGAGCTTGTCAACTCTTGGGACATAATTATGTTATGCAGGGCTCTGTTAAATCTAAGTAAAGTTGAACAAATTGAGTAACCTATCAGAATCAACAGCAGGACCCGTAATAATCATAAAGGGATAGTTAAGCTACCCACCATGAATTGATCTAGTTGATCAGTCCTTTTCCCTGGCAAGACAAAGGGAAAGAACCATTCATAAAATGGATTTTCAGTTAGCCAATTAGCCATGCAAGAAACTGCAAACTTCTCTCTAGTTATAGAGACAGTTGTGTCAAGGGAGGGGAATTTGTGGATGGATCCTGGATGACTTGCTTCAAAAGTCAAAACTTTCTGCTCTTATGTACAAATCTCATAATTACAAAATTAATAACTTAAACTTGGCAATTTTTGCTTCCTTTTTCTCTGTCTTCCTTTCTTTCTATTACAAGCTTTAGCATGCACATATATACACACAATTAAATTATATTTGGAAGTTTAAGGGATGGAATGAAAGGGAATAGACGGAACGAAAAAAAAAATCATATTTTCCTTATTTAAATAATTACTGAGAGAATTAAAGGAAAAGGGAAAAATAATATTTAAAGTTACAATATAATCTTCCAAAGACACTGCCAAAAGAGATATATAAGTAGCAAGTTTCTTTTTGGTCAAAATAGAGCGTTTTTGTGGTAGGCATCACAAGTAGAGACTCGTTAAGCCATAATCTCTAGGCCCAGTTGGGAACCATTCTGACCAAAAAGGGAACACAAACTACGTTAAGTTCATAATAGGCTTAGCTTTCGTCTTCTGTGAAGGAAGGCCCAATGCTAAAACCCAAAACCCATATTTAAGTAAGTACCACTTTCTTGACAAAAAAAGGAAGAAAATATAAATATCATTCTCACCCCATAAAAACTGGTAAAATATCACTTCCAAGCCGAGAATTGAGAAAATGATAAATAGGAAGAGTAAATTATTAAATATGATGTAATGATTAAAAAGTTTACAGGATATTATAAGTTGAATTGTTTATATAAATGAAGAGGGTAATATCAGAAAAAAAGAAAAGAAATTAGAGAAATTCAGAACAGAAGCAATAGGAGGATAAAAGAATATTCCAGGCACAAGAACAGGTGATGTTAAATTATAGAATAGATATCCTCGTAGTGACTGCTAAGAATGAGTGACTAAGTGGATCATGTGACGTCCTATATATAAAATACTATTTTGCTCATGTGACTTCCTGCAAGTTGAATCTCCAATAGTAGATTTGGTCCATTTTTTAAGTGAAATTGCACCCCTTCATCTAGATCGAACACCCTTCAAAATAATTAAACTAGAAATTTGTGTTGTCCCAAGTCCCAACCTGAATTAATCCAACCTATGAGTATATCTACAGTACAATACTACAGGGGCACCATATACCCATTGTTCAAATTGTGATATGTAATATTTTTTTATTATAAAAAAATAATACAATCTAAACACAAGCGTCCTATTACCACTTCATATGTGTAATTTGCTAGCTATTATTGCAGCTTTCCAAAATCCAACTAAACCCACTCACTTTCTTATTATTCTATAGAATCAACTCACCATGTTATTCTTAACAAAAACAAACTTCAAAATTTAAAAATAAAAATAAAGGAATTATGTGGGTCAAAATCTGGTCTTCCTTTAAATCTCATCTAAAGAGCTTAAACTAAAGAAACAGTGATATAGGGGTGGGAGGAGACACAGTTGGCAGAGTCACGTGTCAGTGTCCAATTGGGTGAGAGGGAAGGCAAAGAGGGAGACAGTCTGGTACTCGGCATTTGCAAAGCTAGTCAAAGCAAAAGACCGGATAAGAAAACCGGTACGTACAGTCAAAGAAAAACCTGTCATGGTCAAATGCTTTGCTGGCTCTTTACCTATAATATTGAACCTTTTTGACGTACCTCACTTTTTTAATATAATTATCCTACAAATCTTTTTTTTGGGAAAGGGGCTATTATTTTTCATTTACCTTATATAAATAAAAATCATTTATAAAATTTATCGTTTTTAAATATTAATAGTTAGAATATGAATTTTATAAATGATTCCTTCTCACGATATAAAAAAAAAAGTTGGTATTCAAATTATCCCAATATTGGTTTTGGTAAAAAGAAGAGGTCCATTTTAAAGTTGAGTGGGGGCCACTGGCCAGCATGGTGGTTCCTTGGTCCTCGTGGGGGCTGGACTTTTGTGAGACTCCACTGCCTTTCCTGCTTCGTGGCTGCCACCCAACTATTTCTTTCTTTATTTGATGCCTTCAAACTTCAAAGACCAATATAACCCTTTCTTTACACTTTCCCAAGACCAAACGACAAAAGCTAATAATATCCATATATAAATAACACTACCTCTTGTCCTCTTGTTATTTCCCTCCCTCCCTCAGAATCAAACAAAACCAGAAATACGTTTCCTGCATAAAATTTCTTACCCTCTGAATATAAATGTATCATAAATATCACTAAATCGTTTATGAAAGCGTTTCATCTACAAGTTACAACATCCATCTGCTCTTACAGCATTACCTGCTATTGCACCAAATGACATTTCACTGAACTGAAAAGATGAGGGCAAATGAATAATTTAAGGACCGCAATATATGGTGGTTAAAAGTAGCAAGTGATTAGTAAATAAAGTGGAGTGATATGGGATGACTGCACGTGTGGTGACTGGTGCGCGGTCCCAGGGGCTCATGACTCATGAACCGGCTGCAACCCGTCATCCGTGCATCCCTGTCACCTGATATTTCAAAAAAAAACATTAAAGATTGAATTTTGATTTTTACTGCCATTAATTTAATTCCTTGTCATATTTTTGTTTATTATTTTTCGCGAGGCGATTTCATCCATTGCCCAAAAAGAAGAGCTGTGCTGACAGGGATGGCTTTTCTCTGCTGCTCCCTTCCGCCCACTGTCTCTTGCCTGTTGTGGTACGGACCCCGTTGATTGACCATCTCAAGCTCTTCTAACCCTGGCCTATTTTTCTTGATTTCGTTATCTGGGTCTCAATTATTTCCCTCCATCTTTCAGCTATTTGTCAGATTTCTTTTGCTACTCTGCTGCTTGTAGTAGTAGTAGTGGTGCACTGTTTGGTCTTTGATTGGTTTAGATTCTTTTTAGGTTTCCTTAACATCTTTATTGATTTGCTAAAGGGTTACTGATTTAACCCTTCTGAAGCTTGAGCATCAAGTGAAAGAAGCTTGATTATATGTTTATGATGTGAGATAGTATTGTAATGATTCTTTTGACCATTGAAAGAGATCAGATAAAGTGGAGAAAAAGGAACAGGAAGGGGATTTGTACAATAAAGCAAGTTTGTTGCTTGTAATTGCCCATGAGAGCTTGTCTCGCCAGTTTTATTCCGCCTTTCCTTCTTACCCTTTTTCACACTTCTCATGTGTGTACTAGATGTAATGTCCCTTGACCAGTGCTTGTCATTGTAGTGATCTTGGGTGGGTTTCGTTCGCTGCTGTGCATTTTCCAACTAGGTCGTTCTCTAAAAGAGGTTTAAAAATGCCGATGTATCAGCCTTCTAAGAGAGTTGCGGTTGTTGGGTTCGAGGGTGGTGGTGATGGGCAGATTCTAGATCTGGATACCGCCGTCAAAGATGGGGTTTTAGGCGGTGTTGACGGTGGGATTGTAGGAGCCGGGGTTGGTGAGAAATTGGATCTGAGGAAGATGATTCAAGAGCTCGACTTGTCCGAAGTTCCTTCAGTGTTTATCTGCCCAATCTCTCTTGAACCAATGCAAGACCCAGTGACACTTTGCACGGGCCAAACCTATGAGAGGTCCAACATTCTCAAATGGTTCAATTTGGGGCACTTCACCTGCCCTACAACGATGCAAGAGCTCTGGGACGATTCCATTACTCCAAATACCACCCTTTACCGTCTAATATACACATGGTTTTCTCAGAAGTACCTACTGATGAAGAAGAGATCGGAAGACGTGCAGGGGAGGGCATCAGAACTTCTGGAGACGCTGAAGAAGGCAAAGGGTCAAGCTCGAGTTCAAGCCATCAAGGAGCTCCATCAACTGGTGGCTGCTCATGCCACTGCCCGCAAGACAGTCATTGATGAAGGTGGAGTCTCTGTAATGTCATCCTTACTCGGTCCTTTTACTTCCCATGCCGTTGGCTCTGAGGTCATTGGCATTCTTGTGATTTTGACCCTTGATTCTGAATCAAAAAAGAATCTAATGCAACCTGCAAAGCTTTCTTTATTGGTGGACATTTTGAACGAGGGTTCAATTGAGACGAAAATCAATTGCACCAGGCTTATTGAATCATTAATTGAGGAGAAGGATTTTCGCGCAGAGATTATCTCAAGCCATAGCCTTTTGGTTGGGTTGATGAGGCTGGTAAAGGATAAGAGACACTCAAACGGAATCCTTCCTGGACTTAGTCTCCTCAGAACAATATGCTTGCATAAAGAAGTTAGGAATTTGCTAGTGAGCATTGGGGCTGTTTCTCAATTGATTGAATTGTTGTCTGGTCTGGAGCCTGATTGTTCCGAGTTAGCGCTTTCCATTTTAGATGCATTGGCTTCTATACCCGAAGGCAGAGTAGCTCTGAAGGCTAGTTCTAAAACTATACCCAGTATGGTGAGTCATTTAATGAGGGTCTCAGAGAACTGCACCCAATATGCATTGTCAATCCTATGGTCTGTGTGCAAGCTTGCGCCTGAGGAGTGCTCATCAACTGCTCTGGAAGCAGGACTTGCAGAAAAACTCCTCCTTGTGATTAGTGGTTGCAATCCTATATTGAAACAACAGTCCGCTGAGCTTTTGAAGCTGTGTAGTTTAAATTATTCAGATACAATCTTCATTTCCAAGTGCAAGCTTACTAGAACCATCCAATGAGCGTCGATTTTAATCTGGTTGTGTCAACAATTCCTGGATTTGCGGGCAAGAGAAGTAATGATCTGCCACTTCTCAGACGACAGAATTCAAATTAACCCCAAGAGATGGTATGGGTTTTGAGGTGCGAGTCTCTCCTGTATATACCTTAGTATTTTGATTCCAACAATTGATTCAAATGAAGAAGAATCATAATGCGGACATCAGCACACACCTTGCTTGAGTGGGTTCACTTCTGCGAGTTGCTTGTTCGTCCCCCTTTTCTTCTTGTTTTTCTTAAATAAGCCCCCATCAAGAAGATACTGATACTTTGTATACTGCTTTGGGGTATGTGGATGTAAGAATTCATGCTGTTGTTGGATAAAGATACTTCTTAGGAGAGTGAACTCAGAGCAAAGATGGAGCTTGCAATTTCAATTGTAATTGTGGAGGAGTTGCTTTGCTCCATGGCTTCCTTGTATCTTCCTCTATGGAACTTAGGGGCCTCCAATGTTACATTAACAAATAGTGGAAATTTTGTTGTTGGCGTCAAACATTTAGAGACTGGGAAGCCTTTGGCCTTCAAAAATTGTATTCATGTGTACAATGGAAACAACCAATTATTTTTCCTATGTTCTTATTATGGATTGTCAATGCAACTTGTTCAAATTAGTTTGGCTTTTCCAAATAAAGGTGTTTGAGTTTTCCTTTGCTGTTAGCGAAATAACCTGAGGGGAGGAAACCATGAAAGATGTAGAGAGATGGCAGGGCTTGGTTTACTATATTTGTGGATGACTAGACGTGCTGGGTGCATGCATTATAAATACCTTCTCTTATCCTCTTGTGGTTGTATTTGAGGATAGGACCCAATGTTACCTCTCACTGAGGCACAGCTGATTGGAAAAGAAAGAAAAGAAAGCTCTGAGCTTTCACTGAATTTTAAAGCGTGGAATTCTTGTTTGCCCTCCGCATTAACCTCCAATCAGGCAACAGTCATGTGTCTATATACAAATAATGCTACACTGGCGCATGTGTGATGTGGAAAATTTTTCCAAAAATTAAAGAGATTATAAATGTAAATTAGTTCTGAAATAAATAAATAAAAGGAAGGAAGAATATTAAGTCTTTGTTTATGCAGAGCACGTATAAGAACTTATTATGGTACATCATAATATTATACATCTCAAAGTCACTTGTTATTCAGACTGAGTCTAAACCCCACAGGAAGATATCAAATTCATTGAATCACTTAATTAACATGATATTAAGTTATGTTGGGCTACACATTTAACTCAATCAAGATAAAAGCTCTAATCAATTAAGTCAACAAAAAAAATTGTAACATTAGCTTCTGTAACAACAGAGTCTGAGTGTAGAATTAATAACTGTCTTCTAAATGACACTTTTGTATAGAGAT
This sequence comes from Ceratonia siliqua, assembly GCA_034509205.1. Lineage (NCBI taxonomy): Eukaryota > Viridiplantae > Streptophyta > Magnoliopsida > Fabales > Fabaceae > Ceratonia > Ceratonia siliqua. The sequence goes on along the minus strand of JASKGM010026107.1, from coordinate 4,328 downwards.
AATTTTCTCAGAAAATGTAAACGTCTCTCTTTTTTAATATCTCTTACCGTTGTAGAAGGAAATCAGGGATGATGGTTCTTTTAATGAAATTGGAATATGAATGAGTTAGTTTTGAGGGTGATGAGCAGTGATTTGAAGAAGAAACAGCCACAATTATGGTATCAATAGCAATTAGTTAATGAGTTTGACTTTTAAGTTTTGGCCACTAAATCATTTGATTGAAGCAGGAGATGGAGTTGGAACAGCCTGAAAGATGAAACGGTGGCAGAGCATAACTTGAATTTGGGAACACGTCTTGGAGAGTCCAAGCTCCGCCCATAAAATTAACAAACAGCTTGCCTTTCTGTTTTCTGATGATGAAAATGTCCCAACTGTTTATCAGAAAAGATTTCAGTATTATCGTAACATTCACTCCAATACTACCTCTTAGAAACCCATTGACTCCTCTTGTGATTATAACAAACAAATATTATGGGCGGCCTTATTTTTAGAAAAAAACACTAATTTATGAGGCAATAACTCTAAATTTAGTGCTGGGAGTTTTTTTTCCTGTTTATCTACTCCTGTCATAGTTACAAGGTTGAACTTGTTATTTTAAAATTCAAATTTTTGACAAAAATAAATGAACAAGTTGATATATTATAAATACTTGTTAAATTCTTAACATTTTGTGTCACAATTAGACATTTAATTTGAGAATGTATAGTTAATTAGAATATTTGTTAAATGTTTTAAGGTCGAAGTCTATGTTTATTAATAAGATTCCCACGCGACTCACGGGGTCTAGATTCCGTATGATTAAAAGCCACAGCAAAAACATTGACTAATCATGTAATTCATGTCCCAATTTTTAATTAAGGGATGGCCTATTGGACTGTACAAAGTTACAAGCTGTATTTAAATAAATTTGGTGCTTGCCTTCCTTTTCCATCCTCTCTGCTCTTAATTAAGGGAGCGCGGGGTAATATAGGAAAGGAAAGGGTCAAAGGGAGTGGGGAAGACGTAGCAGCAAAGATGGAATTTGATTGATAAGAGGTAGAGAGTGTGGATCTAGGAATAATTGATAGGGACAAGGGACACAGAAAATTTAAAAAAAAATGTAAGATACAACAAGTTATATCATGAATATGTCCATTTCCACAAAGTATCTGACACAAAGACATGATAATAAATTGAAATGTCCGTGATGAATGTGATCGTAATTCGTAGCTTCTCCCAAATGAAATATAGGTGGGAAGGGGATCCTTGCTGACTTTAGTTCTACTTTCTCAGGTAAACTTCTGAATCTGATTTGGGAATAAGGTCAAAATCCACACATGACACCCACTTCATCAACTCATACTCACAACAAAAACTAAAACTAGGGGTATGTATTTGTCTATTTCAATAACCCAACAATTCAGACAAAATAAACGGTTGTTACTGCGACTGTTACTGTCCCACAGACACCGCAAACTCTTCATACCACATGACGCACCAGCTTCAACTTCAACTTCAACTTCAACTCCCTTAGTTAACAACTAATGCTTTCATTTCATTCATTGTCAAATATCTAGGATCACTCTCTGTCATTGGCCTACTTTTGTTGAGGATGGGCATTGGACACACAGTATCTGTGGAACTTGCTTTCGCATCCCCACTCAATTAATTAATCCTCTATATAAATATATATATATATATATATATATATATACTCATGTAATTAACTGTCATATATATGATGGGATAAAATCAGAAAAATACAAAAATCAGAAGTGAATATGAGATACTATTTTTATGAACTTGGAATTTGAAGGCTAATTAAAAAAACTTCCACAAAAGCCACGCCGTTTATTGGGTCAAATAATAGATCAGAGTGGCGTGGAATATGGTCAAAGATATTATTAGTTGCCTAATTAATATCTTCATTCTTCCAGTCCCCTCCGACCAAATGAGGCAGAGGCGGCTAATGGAGATTCAGAGTCACCCATATCGTCTCTCCCCAGCTGAAACAAATTTGTGTGTTATATTTTTATACCACTTACTATTTTCTAAATGCCTAGTGGGTGAGTTTCTATCACATAAAGCCCCCAACAGCATGACATCAATGCTTATAGAGGAAAGAGAGAGAAATTTGAAGGCAATTTTTTAATATATGAAACCTCATCCATCCAACTACATTATTTTGACCACAATGTTTCGCATATGTCATTACTTACACCCGCCGACGGTCAAGACAAAACACACGTTTGAATTTCTTCTGTGATTCATGCGCCCAGCTGCCTCACCCTTAAGTCGTTGCCTTTTATTGAAAAACAATAACAACATACCTTAATCGTTCTCCTTCTTTCCTCCTAAGTCATAACAATCTATAAATGGACTACATATTGCAACAAAGCTATAGCTTATCATCAGTTACAGAACATTCCATTGCAAAATGATGCAAGATTATTCCACTTCTTATTCTTCCTCCAACTCTTCCTACTTATCCCAGAACCCAGAGCAACCAAAGCCTCTCAAACATGCATCCTCTTTTCAATCTCATCCCTTCCTCCATTCCGTGAGGAAGTCAATAGCAAAGCCATGTAGGAAGGCGCCGGTGGCCCCATTGCCCCCTTCTCCTATCAAAGTATACAAGGTAGATCCTATCAACTTCCGGGACCTTGTTCAGCAGCTTACTGGTGCACCCGAGTTCAAGCCTCGCGCCCCTCACCATCTTCCTGTTGCTTCCTTTGTCGATGCTCGGCCTCCAAATCCAATATTGTCAAGCAGAGACATTGCAGCAGCATCCTCACCAGTTTTCAGTTGGTCGCCCAAATCGCCCATGTCTGCCTTGTACCAGGACGTCCAATTTGAAGCAATGGGAGTGAAGTATCAAGAGAATACGGTACCAGGTTCGCTGGAATTGAATCTGTCATCACCTTCTTATAACTGGTATTCCTTCCCACCGATGAGCCCAGGAAGTATGACCAGCTTGGAACCAGGCAGGGTTCTGTAGAGCTTTTTGTGTGCCACCTCTGCCAATAACATATACTGTGCTTCCCCTTATATATGTTACCACATAAAATAAAATATATGTTTACTTCGCAAGTTGTAAACGACGTTGTGAACCCAGTAAGTCAACAACTGTTTACAGTTGAAGTCATAAACCAGCGCTCTCGCCACTAGGCTTAGCTGAGATAGGTGGTGGTAATTTCAATACACGTGCTAGGTAGGTTCAAGTTTTGGGTCATTAGATGCCAATAGAACTAACAACTAAATGCTCTTCCTGTTTCGTCTTCTCTTCTCTGGAACCTCTGATCTATATAATATTATATATTTCTTTCTCTAATGTTCCTCTTCTAGGCAAGCTTTTTAAGCCCTATATATACTAATATGAGGAGTATAAATAAACCAAAATACCAAACCAATGGATAATTAAAGATATAGCTTCTTTACAAAGTTCTCTGTAAACACCAAGGTAAATTCCACTCTTAACCCTTGAACAATTACTTGGCCTGGTACAACTCGTTCACGAAATAACTCATTGCAATATGAGTAGGGGCCGTAGGGCTTGTTTATATTATAATGTTTAATTCGAATCTTTAGACCGATTACATATATATCACATACATATCTATTATATTTAAAGTAAAATTAAATTTTATATTGTAAATCGCTATAGAGTGAACAACTAAAAATGTGAGGAGGATTGAGTAGTTCATACTTTATAACAGCTTTTACGTTGCGTGATTGTACCAAAAAATAAAATTTTGTATTGAAAATACAAATGTTGTTTTTCTTATGAGCATAACTCCAATTACTAAATTCCGCAGATTCAATGAAAAATCAATTATATTTATTACCTGCCTCTATCCATCATACTAAATTTGTTGTGAAAGTGTCACTGTAAACAAAAAATATAGATATACAAATAAAATATACCACGTAGAGTTAATTTCTGATAGGAAACTGATTTTTGTATTTTATTTTGTTTCACTAACATTTGGTATATAGAATTAGCCTACGCGGAAGAGAATTAATACTGTAACTACATGAAATTAAATAGAATATAAAATAACACCATCTGATTTATGGTTATTATGAATCATCATTGTCACATATAGGTTCCATTGAAGTCGATGAAATTATCACCTACGAGAAACCACTCGAGGTTGGGTTAAATTTAGTTCATCCATTCACGCTGAAATGTAATGGGTAGTTCGGGGTTTGAAACTGGTGTGGGAAATGGGCTATAGGAAGGTTCAGCTGGAGAGCGAGTCTCGGACTCTTGTCCAGTTCATGAAGAACAGAAGGAGAATAATTATAATCTTGGGGAGCATCAACTTGCTAGGATGATTCAGAAGGGG
>JASKGM010026096.1:15287-27525 GCA_034509205.1 Ceratonia siliqua | reverse complement strand
TGGTTTATTATGGGAGGTGAGAGGAGCAATTAATGGCCGTTGGATCAGAAATCAATGGCTCAGATTATTCACTAAAAGTCATGTACCTCACATGTGACCACTCATTAAAAATGCATGTGCCACTCACATGACTTTTAATGAGCAATCTGAGCCATTGATTTCTGATCTAACGGCCATTAATTGCTCCTCTCACCTCCCATAATAAACCACCCCTCTCATAAGATACATCCCCTATATATATATATATATATATATATATATTATTTTGTTTAATCTATCATTTGAATAATCACAATTTATAAATTATTGATACCAAAATAGTTTTAAAAAGTATGTCTTAAGATGCTTCTTAAAAGCTCATACGATTTATATAATGCAGTAAGAGACTATCTTATAAAAACATTTTACCAGACGTATTTATGACTTTTCTTTATACAAAATCATCAAAAATAAAAGTTATAGCAATTTAAATGTAAGACTAAGAACAATATTATCATATATTATAATACTTATGGCTTTGCTGAATTTTAAATGATGAAAAATATTTGCTTAGAATGTACCAAGCAATAAAAAATAATTTCCATTATATTCCTAAACCAAGAGAAACTAACTCATTTTGCATAAAATATACTTTGTACAAAATATTTTCTATAAAAAATTATTTTCCAGAAAAAAAAGGAAGCCTAAGAGTGTGCTTATAATACTCAAATATAATATTTCAATTTACTGAGTTCTCTTTTTCTAGTTTGACTTTTTTCTAATGTAATTTAAAGTGGGATTTTATTTTTTTTAAACTGTAAATTGTACTATAATTTTCAAATTTCACTAAAATGGATAAGATTTTATAATGGAAAGTTCATTTATTGATAAGATTTTTTCTATTCAATTATTATTCTATGATGTAATATTAAAAAAATATTAAAATTAATAATTGAATTGAATTCTATCATTTAAAATATAATTCAAACAATTAAATTCTAAAAAATTTTAAACACAACATTAAATAAATAAATAAATTAAATTCATCTTAATTTGGTGACAAGTAAGAGTATATGTCCATTACCACTTTCGGTGACGGCATTAAATATCTTGTCACTAATTCAACACGCTAATACATTTCCTCCAGTTTCATCAGTGGGCGGGCAAAATTTTGCACCTTCAATGACGATATTTATAGACTTTAGGTTACTAACTTACTACTACTATTTTTGGTCACCCCAATCAGAGTTTTAATGACCAAATTAAATATTTATCACTGAAAGTTCTTTATAATTATAATCTATGATGATAAAATGTTGTCACAAAAAAAAACTTTTGTATTTGTGATATAAAATTCGTCACTACAAATTAATTTTCTTGTATTTAACACTTATTATTGACTTTGCTAGTGTGATCCTCTCAGTTATATTAATGACCAAATTAAATATTATCACTGAAAGTTCTTTATAATCATAATTTGTGACAAAAATACAATGTTGTCTAAAAATTGAGTTTTAATTATAACTTTTGTGTTCGTGATTTCATTCGTCACTAAAAAGTGATTTTCTTGACCTCACTAGTAGGATCCTCCTAGTTATAGATACTCTATTCGTTTCAAATTATCTGTCATTTTAAGAATTTTATTTTATTTTAAATTATATGTCGTTTTACATTACCAATAAAGTATTAATTGTTATTTTTCTAACATTACTCTTATTTTTTGTTATCTTTAACAGAGTAATAGCAAAAATTTAAGTTGACTTTAATAAAGGTAATTTAGTCAAATATATTTTTTTTATTAGAATTGAAGTTATTTAATAATTACTTTAATTTTTGTGTCATTACCTTAAACGATAAATAATTTAAAATGGAGAGAGTATCAGATAATGTATGGGTTGTGGATCCTGGCAATCTTCTTCCAATGTTTGCAACCACGTAAGCCTTGGAAGGTTCTCCATACAAGAGAGGGACGTTCAAAAATGTTATTAGTAGATTTTTTCTAAACTTTTTAAATTTATTTTTAATTATTAATATATTATAAAATAATAATGATAATAAATTATGAATATAATAAATAATAAACATTAAAAAAATAAGCATGATGTAAAGAACCAGTGTACTAATAACATTTTTACCCGGTGATCAGCGGGTGTACATCCAGCCAATTCGAGAATATGTTCTCTAATATCTGCAGCCACATTTTTAGAGTAAAATATATTAGACATAGCTTTATTTACCTTCTAACCAGACATACTAGAAAACATATTCAAACACTCAATCATGCATTTAATTTGTTCATTATAATATTGCTGTTACAGCAATTTCGGCACATCAGACTCCTGATGCCGATTATTCACAGTTCTATTTTTTTTTTTTTTTTTTACATTCTGTCACAATTTTATGCAATTGATTCAATTTCTATTTAAAATCATGCTATCCATCAATAGCACAAAGTCCACATTAATTTATATTAGACATTAAATGAAATAAATAATTATTTACAATCTTGTGTTAAAATGAATAGGTTATTAAAGAGACATGTCAATGATTGAATATTAAGCAGTGGCAAATCACAGTGGAGACAGCGGTGACCATTCCCAAAAAAAAACATTTATGAACAATTTAAAAAAAAATTATTTGTCCCCCTAAAAAATTACTTTTGTTAGTAATTCTTTAAAAAAATTATTTCTCCCCAAAGTAAGTTTACTATGTAATTAGTTTTTTTTAAATGATGTGCTATGTAATTTTTTTTATATGTCACTAGTTAAAATAAAGGTGTAAGATAAATGTAGAAAAAAGAAGTATACAATTACATATAATATTTTTCTAAATTTTATAGGGAGAAATTGAATGCGTAAGCCATCTAAGACACGCAACACTCAACAGGAGAGTTGGACACGCAATAAAGGGGAGGGGGGTTCTGGTCTGGAAGTGTAAGCCATCAAATTAAAGAGATAAAGTTCAAAGAGCTTATTTAAAATAGAGTAGTACTCTTTTACTACAGATACCTTATTGCTTGTCTTATTTTCTCTTTAATCCAAAATCAAATGGATGTCCTAGAGCATATGCTTTTACTGTTAATGGATTTCAAGCTTGGAAAAAAGCTAATGATAGAAAAAAAAATATACTTTTTTCAAACATATAGAAGAATACCCTAACTCACCACATCATAAAGTAGTGAAAACTTGTTAAGACTTATTGAATCAATCTGAGCACATCAGAAATATCATTAATGTGCAAAGTTCAAATTAGATTTTAAAGAACCGACTACATCTTAATGCCTTTACTGATATAGTTCATTGACTAGCATTTCGAGCTTGTACTTTCAGATGTCATGATGAAACTTTGGAATAAAAAAACAAGGGTAACTTTCTTGAGATGGTAAAAGAGAGGAAAGCAGCACTTTAAATAGAGGTAATTTTTGTTAATTCATTTATCATTGTGTTTAATTAATTGTGTTATATCATTTATAAATTTTAATATTTTAATATATAATACAATAAACTACCTTTTTGAGTTTCGTGGTATCTTTTGTCCTTTGCAATTGACATGGAATCTAAGGCAAATCAAGGTTAATATGTATTTTATCTTATGCAAGAGAACTGTTTATTTTTGTAAAACAAATATTTTAATATATGATGCATTTTCTCCAAATATGAATATTTCAAAAAATATATATCAGTCTTTCATCCTACCATTGATTTTGTTCAAGATTTACCATTGATATTAAGTATTTTAATAATGTTGGATCTAGTTTTTAAGCTTGTGATATTAGTGCTAGCATGGATTTTTAAAAATTTTGAACTGTAGCATGCAAGAAAACTCAACGGAATATGTAATCACATGTAGCATACAAGGGCAAAGGGTAGTACTACAGCCCCTCCAAAGATTTTAAAAACTTCTATTATAGTATAATATTATATAAAAATAAAACTATTATAATTTAGCCTCCCCAATTATAATTGTGTAGTTTTTTTTTTCTCTTTAGCCCTTCCAATAAAAATTGTCTAGCTCCACCATTGGTAGCATACACGATTAGCATGAATTGAGAAGGAATTGAATTATACTTCTAAAGCCACAAATGCTAATGAAAACTTCTCTACCAACCGTATTGACCACCTATTATTTGTGAATTTTCAATCTAAAGAACATATGGTAAAAAATAGATTGGTTGAACAAATAATAGAAAGTATAATGGCACTCTAGTGTATCTCAATTAGATGGACTAATGGAAAACTCCCTTGCTCCAATGTAAGTGGCATCACACTCCCTCAAATTTTCTCTCAAGCTCATGCTCTTGATGTGCCTCTCTTGAGTATATGGATGGCTAGGGGGATAGTGTTAATTTATATTAACCCTAACCCCTAGTCTTTTAGTTATATTGAAAAACCAATAACCCTAGTTGCTTACCAATTTTGACACCACCAAGATAGAGAATTTAGATATTATTATATATAATATTATATCAAATAATAATTCTATTATTTATTTGATATTTTATTATTTCATTTAATAATTAAATGAAATAATTTGGAACTTTTCTATTGACCCAAAAATTAGTGTGCTTGAAATTAATATTCTAATAAATAGAATTTTATCAACATCTTTGACCACTTAGTCTTTTAATACAGTGGGACTCCTTCGGAATCATAACTCTTTTATACTCAATTTGTTTTAAATTATCTATCGTTTAAGGTAATAACACAAGAATTAGGAAAACTATTAAATAACCTCAATTCTAGCAAAAAATAGTTGTACTTAACTAAATTACTCTTATTAAAGTCAATTTAAACTCTTGTTACTACTTTATTGAAGATAATAATAAATAAGGGTAACGTTGAAAAAATAACAATTAATACTTCATTGATAATGTAAAACGACAGATAATTTGAAAAAAAATAAAACTCCTAAAACAACAGATAATTTGAAATGAAGGGAGTAATTTTTATCCCAACACACTTTGACTACTAACCACGCAGGATTAATTTGAATAAATCAAATTTAATTCTATAAGTGATTGGGCTGAAGTCTTCCCTGAGATATTCAAAGTTGATTTGTTTTGAAATTCTATCTATACAATGGTTGTTTAAATTGAGATAACATTTGTCACAATTAAGACATGCCTTGTCTTGAAATTTCCTTGTCTAATTAAAACAACAATTGTATTAATTAAGACAAATAATGTAATATTTGTTCTTTCTCTTTTTAAGACAACTTTTGTCTTAATTAAAACAAATAGTTTTTACACCATCAAGCACACTTAGGACAACCTTTGTCTTAAGAAAATGTTTGTCCAAAAAAGAGACACAAAAAAGTGTCTAAAAATGATACATACAAAATGATGTTCAAAATTGAAACAACTTTTGTCTTTTTTTGAGACACATTTTGTTCACTTGAGACAATTCTTATCTTAAGATAAATTTTGTCTTAATTAAGACAAGCTTTAAAATACTAAAGGCCATAATAAAATTACACCAAAATTGTTTTCCTAACTTAGAAGGATTGAATTCTACAAAGCTAGATGGGAAATCCGTTCGAACATATGAATTTTAAGCTTCAATAAACTTAAGATTATCTTAATCTCATTAAGACAACCCAAGTTTATTAGCCATGAAATCATTCCACCATAGATTCATGGTTGCACTCTTGAAAACCTTAAAATTATAAGAAATCAATGTTTAATATTGATTGTACAATTGCAAACCGAGTGTTTTACGAACCCTCATAGTCATCTACAGACACAAGGTAAAATTATTGTTTTATCCCTTATATCAATTTGTCTCCTAATATCATATTTCATCCGATAAGTGACAAGATACTTTTAGAACATGTCTAAAGGATATCAAGAATCAATGAATAACTTATTTATCATTCAATGGGCCCAGATTTGTCACATGTCTTTCTAAAATCACTAAAAGTAATGTTTGCACTATGAACTCCATTTCTTGGATACATGTTCCTTGGTGGTCACTCCAATTATGATCACAACATATAGAGTCTTAACCAACAAGATACGATAGTTTTGGCCTTAGCATATCAAAGATCATAGTGGTCATGAACATGAGTCCACATTCTATCAGGATTTCAGTCTACCACAAGCGAGTGCATATGTGTGAGTTCAAGTTCATAGTAATAATATTAACTTGAACTTGATTTCTCACTTGATTCTTATTTATGTAATAGTGTCAATATCTAAAGTCTACCACTTCAATGATTTGAGATTCATCATTCCCTTAGAAAAGAATCTCACTCCTTCAATATGGATAATCTGGACACTGCAGTTTTCATTGAATAAAGTGACTAGCTTTATTCAATGACTGTGAATTTTTTTTTTGATTCATCTAAAGATACATATCTCTCTTGCATAATTTTTATATAAATGTATCTTGATTCATTTAGAATTTAGGTTCCTTAATAGCCATAATACAACGCTTACATACATATTCTTTATTTAATTATAAAATATATACATTTAAAACATGATTCAAGAATAAACTTGCTTTTTAAGATAACATATTCCTAACAAATAATACTTTTATATTTAAAATCTATCAACGTGGATCTCACCTCTATAAGATACCAGTTACCCATCCATATGACCAAAATTCAAAAAACAAAAAAAAAATTTTAATTTTTTTCATTCTTTGAATAATTTTTTGAGTATAAATAACAATTTAAAGATCGCTTTTGGATTCATTTGACTAACCAAGATTCAAACTCTCTTTCTTCAATCTTGTAAATAATTTCAATATTGTTAAATAATAGACTCATTGGTAATTACACATTAATTTAAATTTAGAACCTTCTAAAAATTGTACAAACTTCTCAACACTACATTATAAATTTATAATCAGTGCCTTTTAAATCATATATATATATATATGAAATGTTGGAGTAGTTTCTAGTATAGAGAACATGTCTCACATTGGAAAGACAAAGAGAATGACTCTTAATGAGAAATTATGACTTTTTGTGAAATAGTGTCATTTAAATTCAAGAGATGTCAGTTTCATATTCAAGAGACATATCTCTTGAATTCTTAACTGAATTAAAGAGACAAGACTTGTGAATAATAAATTGTTATATTTTGAAATGAAAAGACACAAAAAATGAAAAATTGTGTCTCTGATAAAGAGGTGTCTCAAAGTCTATAAACAAGACATTCCAAAATTATTTTTTCTAATCTAATTTTTTTGGTGATCTTTTTACATATTTTTGAGGAGGGTTTTGAGGCTTTGTTGTATCTTGAACGTGGATTTATTCCAATGGGAGAAAATAATCTCCTATAAGAAAGTGATTAATTGCGCCTCAAAGCCTTCTTATTCTTTTAAAATTCCAAATTTAATACTTATAAATTAAAGGTGTTTATTACCATGTAGGTAGAGAAGAACAATGCATGAATTAAAGTGATGAATCTTCACGACATCATCAAATTCCATCATTTCAATGGAACAAATTAGGTGAGATGGAAGGTCCAAATGACATGGTTGCTGATTGCTTTAAAGATTTTCTACATTCTTGATTTTGGGGTGTAGCCACCACCAGAGCCAAAGCCCAATGACCCTGAGATTGTTAAGTAAGAAAGAAAGAAGAGTGAAGAAGATGAACTATTATGTCGGGGACACATTCTCAACACTCTCACACATTGTCTTTAGGAATTGTACTGCAACATGAAATTGCCAAGAGACATTTAGGATGCCCTGGAAATGAAGTATCAAAATGATAAAAAGGGTAGACAAATTTTTGGCATTAAAATTATTTGAATATCCCAAGTTTACCGAAAATATGCCAGTCTTGGATCAAATGAATGATTTACAAATTCTGAGAGTTTTTCTATATAAAAGCTTCTTTCTCACATGTAGATTGAGGATGAGTCATGAACATGTGATACATTATTTGTCAATAGTAATACTACTAACGTGTATAATGTGAGTGAAAATGAAGGATTTGCATCTTTTAAGAATAAAAAAAATATGAGACCCAAAAAGGGTTAAAAAATGATTCGACGAAGAATAAGCCTTGCTTTCATTGTGGAAAGAGAGGATACTTCATTTGTGAATGCAAGTGCAGGAATTCTAGAAAATTTAAATATGTTAAAAATTCAAACAAGGCAAATATGGTTGAGCATGAAAATAAAGAACTAATTGCCATGATCACCAAAATGAATGTGGGAATGGTAACAGAACTGAATATGGCCGCTGCAAATAAATCTACTAATTGATGGATTGATTAAGGACCAACCATACATGTCTGCGATGACAAGGCACAATTTAAGACTTATAAAAAGACAGATAATGTTGAAGAAGTACTTATGGGAAACAATGTTGCTGCAAAATGCCTTGGTAGGGGAATAGTTGAATCAAAGTTTTCATCTAGATAGAAAATGATTTTACTCAATGTTCATCTAAAATAAGAAAGAATTTGGTATGTGCAAATCTTATGTGTAAAATGGGGTTCAAAATTGTCCTTGAGTCTGATAAGGTTGTAACATCCAAGAATGGTGTGTTTGTGGGAAATTGATATTCTTGTGATGGGATGTTTAAACTTAGTATTAATGAAATAAATTGTGTTTTTGCTTATATTGTTGAGTATGGATCATCTTTATGGCATGCTAGATTAGGTCATTTAAACTTTAGATCTTTGAAGTATATGTTGAAGCATGGCTATATGTCATATCACCAAGATCATGAAAATAAATGATGTATTGCTACAAAAATGACAAAGAAAGCTTTTCCTAAAGTAGAAAGAAGTACACGACAATTAGAATTAGTACATTTTGGTGTTTATGAATTAAATGGAATGTTGACTAGAGGAGGAAAAAGGTATTTCATTACGTTTATAAATGATTATTCATGCTTTACATATGTATATTTGTTAAGAACCAAAGATGAGGCATTTGACAAATTTAAGGAATATAAATCTATAGTGGAAAATCAAAATAAGAAAATTAAGATTCTTAGAAGTGATAGAGGAGGAGAATATTTTCCTATTGCATTTGATCAGTTATGTGAAGAACATGGTATAGTACATCAAAAGTTTGCTCCTATAACACCACAACAGAATGGTTTGGTTGAAAGGAGAAATAGGACACTTATGGATATGGCAAATGTAATGTTATTAAATGCAAAGCTACCTACATATTTATGGGGAGAAGCCTAATTTACTGCATGTCATATACATAACAAAATTCCATCTATGAAGACATATATTTCCCCTTATGAAAAAAAGAATGGAAGAAAACCGAAATTATATTATTTTATAGTCAATGGGGGTGCATCGCATTTTTTAAAATTCCTTATCCACAAAGAACTAAGTTAGGACCAAGAGGAGTTAAAAGTATATTTGTTGGTTATGCACAAAATTCTAAAGCATATAGACTTTTGAATTTAGAAACAAATGTTATTGTTGAATCTATACAAGTCGATTTTTTGGAGAACAAATTTGTATATGATTCAATTGAGCATGAGCCTATCAAAGAAAATGAATTTAGGAAAACTTCCATCAAAGATAATATACATAAAAGGAAAACAGATGAATGTTCTATTTTAATAGAACCAAGAAGGAGTCAAAGGGAAAGAAAAGAAAAATCTTTTGGCTCAGATTTTGTAACCTTTCTTGTAGAAGGAGATAGAATTAGGTGGTTGATCAAATACCCATATTACTAAATGTAGTGATTTAAAGACATTTAGTGAAGCAATGTCTTCGAGGGATGTATCTTTTTGGAAGGAAGCTACAAATGATGAAATGGACTTAATATTAGCAAATAATATTCGGGTTTGGGTAGATTTACCTTTAGGATCAAAACCAATTGGCTACAAATAGGTGTTTAGAAGGAAATATAACACTGATGGTTCTATACAAAATTTCAAGGCAAGATTAGTTGCAAAAGGCTTTACACAAAAAAAGGGCATCGATTACTTTGATACATATGCTCTTGTTGCTAGAATAACATCCATAAGAGTACTTTTTGCTTGGCATCAGTTTTTGACTTACATGTGCATCAAATGGATGTTAAAACTGCATTTCTTAATGGTGATTTGAAAAAGGAAGTGTACATGGAACAACCTGAAGGTTGTATACTTCTTGAAAATTAACACAATGTGTGTAAATTAGTCAAATCATTGTATAGATTAAACAAGCTCCAAAGAAATGACATGAGAAATTTGATGATGCAATCTTGACATTTAGTATTAATGTAGATTATATGCTAATTTTTAGCACAAATATGATTGGTATTAATGAAATCAAAAGATATCTAACCTTATTTTTTAAAATCAAAGACCTTAATGAGGTAGATACAATTTTGGGAATAAAAGTGAGGAGACATGAAAAAGGATTTGCACTTGATCAATCTCATTACATTGAGAAACTTATTAATAAATTTCAGCATCTTCAAATTAAAGAGGTTAATACTCCATATGATTAAAGTATGAAGTTGGAAGAAAATAAGAATAGGCCAATTACATAATTAGTATGCTAGTGCAATAGGAAGCATAATGTATGTTATGCATTGTACTAGACCGAATATAGCATTTGCTGTATGCAAACTGTCAAGATACACAAGTAACCCAAGTAATGATCATTGGAAAGCCATTTGTAGAATACCTAAGTATCTCAAAAGAACTATTCATTTTGAATTATTATATAATGATTATCCTGTCGTATTGGAACATTTTTCAAATGCAAGTTGGATCACAAGTGTGAATAATAATATATCTACATCAGGTTGGATCTTTACTCTTGGAGGTAGTGCTATCAGTTAGGCCTCTAAGAAACAAACTTGCATTGCACATTCCACAATGGAATATGAATTTATAGCCTTGGCTGCCATAAGAAAGGAAGCAGAATGGTTGAGAAACATGTTATTAAATATAAAATTGTGGCCACAACCAATGCCACCCATTTCCTTATACCGTGATAGCGAAGCTTTAATGTGTAGTGCATATAATAATATATACAATGGAAAATCTAGATATATTAGCTTGAGACATGATTTCACTAGAGAATTGATTACAAGTAGGGTAATCAGTATTGTTTATGTAAGATTAGTTAATAATTTAGTAGATTCACTTACAAAACCATTGTCACGAGATCTTGTATGAGTGACACAACAAGTGGAATGAGGCTGAAACCAAATCTAGTTTTTGACACCAGTAATGGTACTCGACTTTGAATCAAAAAGTGATGTCCAAAGTTTAATGGATAATAACAAGTTACTGTTGTGTCTGTTAAACACCAATTAAAAAGAGCCTCATTCAGATATTAATATTTGGTGTTGACCATTACAAATAGAGGTTGAACAATGGTATTTAATGAAAATATCTGTAAAATGTCCAAAGTAACGGGGACATAAAGAAAGCTTCACCTATATTAATATGAAATGGTGTCGTTTCAATATGAGTTTAAAGGGTTGACTCTTATAAATATTCATGAATTCAGAATTAGCACATGACCATAAAAATGCTAAAAGCAATTTAAACCTTTTCAAAAATATTGATAATTATTGTGTGTAGCATCTTCGATTTTTAGCTCAAGGAATAGTGGTTTATTCTTAGGACACAATTTACTTTGCTAAAAGTCCTGAGATGTATACACTAATTGGATGTTTAAATTGAGAGATACCATATTGGAAGCATAATAAGTATTGTGTGAAAAGAATACTGCAAACTAGTGAGGGATTGTTGGAGTAGTTTGTAATATGGAGAACATGTCCTACATTAGAAAGACAAAGAGACATGACTCTTGGTGAGAAATCATGACTTTTCGTGAAATGAGGTCATTTAAATTAAAGAGATGTGTTATTTCATTTTCAAGAGATATGTCTCTTGAATTCTTAACTGAATTAAAGAGACATGACTTTTGAATAATGAATTGTTATAATTTTTGAAATGAAAAGATACAAAACGAAAAATTGTCTATAATAACGAGGTGTCTCAAAGTGTATAAATAAGACATTCCAATATAATTTTTTCCAATCTAATTTTTGTGGAGATCTTTCACATATTTCTGAGGAGAGTTTGAGGCTTTGTTGTATCCTGAAGATGAAATTGTTCAAGTGGGAGCGATAATTACCTTTAAGAAAGTGATTAATCATGCCTCAAAGTCTTCTTGTTCTTTCACAATTCCAAATTTCTTATATGGACGTATTATATATATATATATATATATATATATATATATAAAATGTGATTTTTATTTATTTAACTATTAAATTAAAAGTAATTATCCTTGTATGTTAAATTTTAGAAAAGTTGGATAA
>JASKGM010026085.1:7103-18463 GCA_034509205.1 Ceratonia siliqua | reverse complement strand
AAGAAGGAAGTGTCAATGCATTTAAGGAGGTTATGACAAACATTAAGGGGAAGTGAAAGGTCTTTATGGAGAGAAGACAAAACATTAATGAAAATGTTACAAACCTTATTGAAGAAGCCTCCCACATTTTCCCAAGATCACTCATCTATTGCCACGTCGTCATTACTTGAAAGAAACAAAAAAATTCAAACTAAAGTGAGATTGCCACTAGCAAACGTATCATTAAGCTTCAAAAGGTGGCTAGAAACATTTTTGGCTGAAGGAACAAGTGTAGTCTGCTCACAAGATTGAAGATGAAGAAGCAGCAAGAAAGAAGAAAAAATCTCCTTTAACCAAGAAAGGAAGATCACTTACTGTCTACTCAAGAGATACACAAAGAAAGTAAAGCAAGGAAGAAAGAAGAGAGAAGCTAGTACAAGAAAGAATATCTAAAGTCTACCAAGAATAGCTCAACAAATCCCTTGAGATATGAAAAGGTGTAGCGCCTCTCCAACTACTAGAATGAAGAAGTTGTTAAATAGAAGACTTGAAGCCTCTGGAGAAGTATCGAAGAACCAAGAGAAAAATTGGTATTGTGAAGCTCTCATCCCTCTCATTCACTGTGCTTCAACTTTTACATCTGAGAATGAAATACTCAAATCAATTAGTTCTTCGTTCATCTAATTTTCTTATACTATTTTGAGAGACATTTTTCTAGAAAATCAGAGTGTACTTATTTGGATGTATTTGCTCTTTTTAGAAAGTATCACCTCATCTTATTTTTCTCAGTTATATTTATGGTGTGGAGTGAAACCACTATTATCGTTGTTGATAAATGTTTGGAAAACCAACTTATTTTGGAGATTAGTGGAAAAATCCCTTAGGAGTCAAAAGCATTGGATATAGGCTCACACAATATGGGTTGAACCAATATAAACCTCATATGTTGATTTTCCTTCCCTATTCTCTTTACTGCCTTTATTGTTTTCAAAACTTTGTTCTTCAAATTTGAAATCTTCCAGTGGGTCACGAAATCAGTTTTCAGGTGACTAAAAGAAGTTTCAAGTACCTAATTTTTAAAAATATTTTCAGGTACTTAAAAATACTTTTAGGTTCATAGAAGAACTTTTAGTCTTTTAAAATACTGTGAAAACTATTCTTTCAAAGCTTCTATATATCATCTTGTCTAACTCATACTCACATATATCTAAAGAATATCAATTTAGTATTGAGCAACAAAGAAATTTTTAAAAGGCCAATTCACCTCCCTCTTAGTATTTTTCTAACTTTGAGGTATTTATAATTTGCAAAAGCTGCATTGCAATTTTCAATAACATAGTTGAAAAAGCCTAATAAAAAGAAAAGTTTATCATAAGGTTGTGGTCCCAAGGACCTTTTTGTTCTCTTGGTACATAACCTCAAATAACGTCCTCTCCTTGCCTCCACACTATATCTTTATGGGAATCTCCCTCTTCACTTCGGCTTCTTGTCTCTTACTAAGTAAAAAGTACCATCAAGTATAGTTTCGCTAGAAAAGGAAGGGAAAAATGGCAAGTCTCAACAATAATGACTAAGATGAATATTGAATAGTAGTATCTGCTGCTGTTTCAAGCAGTACTGTAAATGTTACTAGATTTGTGTGGCTGGCAGTTTATATTGTTTGATATCTTACATATTATAATCTAAATATGCAACAATTGACAAAAATGTTACCAAGGCAAATATTTTAGACAATATTAATTACACTCCACTCATTCTTGTATTCGTCTTTTTTTCAAAATTTTCCCTATAAAATTTTCCTCAGCTTCAAGATATTCCCGTGACAAAGCACTTTTTAAGCATTGAAATGTGAAGTGGTTGCTTTGTCACTTTACAATCATAACTTCAAACACAACCTAAATAAGTACCAAAAAGATAATTCTCACCAACCAAAGTGTCCTACTCAATTAGTGGTGGATTTGAAAATAAATTTTGAAAGTATAAGAATTTAATATAAAATTTCATTAAATGATTATTTCTTCACTATATAAGTATGATCATTTTATTGGAGTACGTCATATAAAATGTATAATTAATTGACTCTAAAATAAATTTTATAAGCAATTAATATTTTTATTATTTGTACATTTATACCCGATTTTACAATTAAGTAAATATGAAATAAATATATAAAATTATTATAATTGATCACTTGATGCTCTTTATTGAGTTTATTCTATGTGTATTATGAAGGTTAAGAACTAAATTTAATGTGTTTGAGAAGTGGCATCTTCATTTCAAAAAATTAATGGTGATTTCTAAGTTATATCTAAATGTAGCAATACATCTAGATGTAACAATTGTTGGATGTGCAAATTTAATATGTTTGAGAAGTGACGTCTTCATTTCAAATAATTATTAGGACAACTATTCTTCTTCTCTTCCAGATATTTACAACATTCAATTTCAAAATGTGATTTTTAATTTGAGTAATAAACATGGTGATCATTAATATAAAAATAATTTTTACATCTTAAATTTTAATTGTAATTACACTTGTAATTTATGTATAACTTATTAAAAAAGTTATATAAATAATATTATTCACTTTTTAATAACCGATTATTTTAATAGACAAAAAAATTTAAATATCATATGTATCTAGAGTAGCGATTAGATTGGAAATTCAATTCCCTTCATCTCTATTGAGGTTTATGTGGATATAATCTTTGTCAGGATTGTATAAGGCAATGTCTCTGACATTATTTAAGTTATTAAAAAAACTCATAAATAATTTTATTATAATTTCTAATAAAAATGAATAAAATGTCACACTTCAAAGCAAGTGGTGAATGTGAAACACACTTGGATAGCCATCATGAGTAATTAACATGTATGATGAAAAGAAAAGAATAGATGAACATAGATGAGATGTGAAAATAAGGTTACGTTGTTGTACCTTGTTTGGTTATAAATTCAGCGAATGTAGATTGTAGTTAAGATATAGATTTCAGGAGTGAATGAGTGAATGAGTGAATGAGTGATGGCCGATGGGGTAGGACCGAGCAAGTTAATTGCAAGACTTTACAACCACGAGCTGTCCAACTAACTTGTCTCAACTTTTTATAAAATGCCTTTTTATAGTTTTTTTGCAATATGTCTTAACAAATACTAAGGTTTGTTTGGCTTTAAACAATCATTTTTGTTTTTTTTCTTTTCTTAAAAATAATTTCCATTTTTTTTTAAATGTGATTGCTTTCAATTTTCGTTTCATTTTCATCTTCATTTCTTATTAGTTTTTGAACATATAGTTTATGCATAATAATTATTTTTTAGTATTTTTAGTGGTCTCACGACATCCTTTTTTTCTTAATTATTAGTGAATATGACTAATAATATAATTATAATAAATTCTATCTATTTATTATTAAAGAAAAATCTGAATAAAATTTTAAATATGCCACTTTGATTTTTTTAAATATAAAAATATCTTTTTATTGTTACAAAATGTTATAAAATAACAAAGAAGATGGAATCACGTTCCTGCAATAGTAACAAAGCAGCGGATTTTATGGCCTCTCATGGTCATAAGGCTCCTTTTGATTTGCATGAATGTGGCCATCCTCCTCCTAGAATGATGTTATGGGACTTTCTCTCCCTCGTGCCCTGTGTATACTACACTGTCTTTTAAGCTGATATTTGCCCCCATTTGTTGCTGTAGGGTTAAAGCAAATAACTCCTAAGATTGATCCAAATCACCCTGGAGATTTATAACTAGCAATTCTAAAAATCTCTCCTTTAAAATGAGAACTTTTGAGGGAAGAATATTTGAAAATAACCTTTATGGAATAATCTATCAATATATCAAAATCATCTAGTAATTCTTCATATGTAAAAGGAGTTTGAAGATTTTCTACCTTGTCCGTTTGCTCCTTTGCCATGAAACATATGTCTGCTATTTCCTCTTCCTCTTGCTCACTTTCTGTTGTGGAAAGATCTTCATCACTCCATGCTGTAGCCTTTTTCTTCTTCTATCCCATGGAATATCTCTTGTTGATGAGTTTGGTTGAAATTTTGAAAGGAATGCTTCTTGCTTTCCTCAGAATATTTTCTATATGTCATGAAGTTATTTTCATAAGTAATCAAGTTGCTTCAGAGTTCATCATAGGTCATTTGATTCTAGTTCCTCCCTTGCTGAATAGCATCAATCTTGACTTGCCATGGTTTAGAGAACACACGTAAGACTTTCCGAACCAACCTATTTGAATATGTTTTTCCTGGAAAGAGAGTCTTTTGAACATCTCTATTGTTTCATCATCTTTCATTCCAAAGAGTTCATAATCATGAACGAGTATGTTAATCTTTGTCTAAAACTTCATCAATCTTTCATATGTGATTTGCAAGTTATCCTACATTGCTTTGGCTGAGTTGCATCATATTGATTGCTCAAATGATAAGTATAACATATATAAAATCTTGCTTATTCCAGTTTGCCTCCTGTTTCACTATTTCCATGCCATTTTCAATTTTCTTTAGAATGTGTGGATCGTTGGCAATAATGCACCAAACTTGACAATCGATGGACTGGACAAAGATTTTCATTCTTTCTTCTGAGTATGTGTAGTGATCTTCAAAATGGTTTTGTTTCATCTTGGGGCAAGGATCTTTGGTCAAGATTGTTAAACTTACAAAAGAGACCAAAGTGCTCTGATACCAACAGTTAATACAATATGTTTAGCACCTAAGAAGAGGTTGAATTGCATGAAAAAAAC
This sequence comes from Ceratonia siliqua, assembly GCA_034509205.1. Taxonomy (NCBI): domain Eukaryota; kingdom Viridiplantae; phylum Streptophyta; class Magnoliopsida; order Fabales; family Fabaceae; genus Ceratonia; species Ceratonia siliqua. The sequence continues at coordinate 13,733 of JASKGM010026085.1, read as the reverse complement.
TTGGATAGATTTTCGTGGGATTAAAGTTCCTTCTAAAGAGCAAACTAGAAAACTAATTTTAAAACTAAAGCACTTGCTTGTCTAAAAACAGAATATAACCCTTTTCAAAACTTCAACACTTAAGAAACTAGTTTTAAGAAAGAGAATTTGCTTGCTCGTTAAAAACAAAAAGTACTTGCTGGTAGAATAGAAACTTTGTTGAAAACAGTTTTAAGCAATAATGAGTAAGCAACAGATAAAATTGTGAAGTACATAATGTAGAGAAAGAGTAGGGTTCACATCCAATAAATTAATTAGATCTTACATCTTCTTCCTAAGCACACAATTTGAGAATTTTATAAAGGAGTAATCATAATACAGAAATAGTCATCACAACCTTTACAAACCCAACTTGAAGAAGCACACCTCTTTTACAAACCTAACTACTGAATTTTTTTACCTAAGAACCTATTAAAGCTCTACAACAAGAAGACAACACCAACCTTTACAAACCTCATACCACGAAAAACACATACTTTTACGAACCCAAGCTACTAAATTTTTCTTACCAAAAACTTAGTAAAACTCTCACAAATAAATTTTTGCTCACTAAGAGCTTTTCTCAGCAAACTCCTATAGAATATATATCCCAATGACAGCTCAAAATAACAGATTTGAGTAAAAGATAATGTGTTTCAGCCTTCTATTGCTCTTTTCTTCTTACTTTTCAATGCTTCAAAGTTGTATTTATATTATAGATTTGAGCTGTTGGAGTACATTAATTTCGTTCACCAATCTTCAACCTCCATGAACATAAATATTAAATGCATTTACACCTTTGTCTCTACAAAGATACACGATTTTAGTAGTTATCATCAAAATCAATTAAAATGAAATATTCCTTTATGAAATCTCTGAAAATTTTCCAACAAGAGAACCACAATTTAAAACCTTGAGATTAACGAAACAATTTTGTAAAGTAGAGGGCAAAGTAGCAAAGTCAAGGTTGAGGGAATAAACCATTAAAGTCAATTTTGTTTCAATTTTTTTTTTTTAAATGTGATTGCTTTCGAATTAGTTTCTGCAGATATAATTTATGCATAATAATAATTTTTTTAGTGGTCTCGCAACATCCTTTTTTTGTTAATTATTAGTGAATATGACTAATAATATAATTATAATAAATTCTATCTATTTATTATTAAATAAAAATATGAATAAAATTTTAAAAATGCCACTTTAATTTTTTGAAAATATAAAAAAATATTTTTATTGTTAAAGAATATTATAAAATAACAAAGAAGATGGAGTAAAATCACGTCCTCTGCGAAGGTAACAAGCAGCGGATTGTATGGCCTCTCATGGTCGATTTTCATGAATGTGTTCATCCTCCTCCTGCCTGTGGATCCATTCCCTGGAATGATGTTATGGGAGTTCTCTCCCTCGTGCCTCTGTAAGGTCACTTAATTAATTAAGATATCAAGCGAAGTTTGAAAATTACATTGATCAGTTAGGTATGATTCTCACTTAGTGGCCTTAATTTGAATTTTAATTTTTTCAATCATAGAATTTTATTACTTTTAGGACTCTTTTAGCTAACGAGATTAATATTGTATTTTGCCAAAGTTGGACAAGAAAATATTGATGTCTCATGGTATACCATACGTAATAGTTATTCTGCCATTAATCATATGATGCGAATATATATAATGGGACTTTTAGGATATATATCATAGTTTCTACTATTCTCTGATCTAATTTACACTGGATTATCATAATGCTTTAACGAGATTAGTATTACTTCATCTTTCAGAAACTGGAAAGAAAGTCATCAACTGAATTTAGAAGCAAAATGTTATATTCACAAACGTAATTACTTTTTTTCAGATTCTATCAACCTCTCATAATATTATATGTAACTGGTTTGTAAGATTTTTTGAAAAATAAATTTGTGAACATGAATTTATTTAGGAGAGAAAATTATTAGAATAATGAATTTTGTTTTGCAATGTGATGAGTCATTGATAGAAGTTTGAAGGAATCACGTAGATGTGATATATAGTTACAAGTAGAACAAAGGCCGAGTATAGTGGATTATAAAAAAGATGAGCCGTTTAAGCTAGCGTATTTACTAAGGACTTGTTTGGGAGTTTTGATGAGAGGGAAGTAGAGTTATTATTAATGAGTTGAGGTGGAATGGAGTGGGATGGGGGAGAATAATTACTCCATTATTTGGATGTTTAAAATGATAATTAAGGGAGCGGGGTGATTTTTTTTCTAAAATTACACATACATTATTTTTAATAGATAATAAGAGTAAAAAAATAATTAAATTAATAATAATAACACAAACATCCAAATTATCCAATTTTGAAGAGTTTGAAAATTGAAGTGTAGAGTAAATTGGAAGAGGTTGGGAACCATCCTAACCGACCCCTACTCTATTAATGAAAACACATATCCAAAGTTCCAAACAATGGTTTGAGTTACATATAATTAGTTACCGATCTATTAGTTATATAAAATAAATTAATTAATAGAGTGAATTTAAATTTTTTATGCAATTTCATATATCTTAGATTATTGAATCTAAATGTTAAAGTTCAATGCTTGGTTATGTATCTAGAATATAATAGTTCATGTATCTAGATTAGTTTGATTCATATATGGTGTATTAATTACTAATTCATATATATCTCTTAAATTGTTGAATTTTTAGATATTAGAGTTCAATGCTTAATTATGCATTTAAAAGAAGATAATTTATATCTAGATAAGTGTGATTAATGTATTGTGTATTAGTTAGTAATATATAGAGTTAAATGTTAAAGAGTAATATAATATTTCTATAAATACCTATGGTATTTTGTAATTTGAAATAAATGAAAAAATATAATCAAAAGAAAAATAAGAAATGAGTTTAACAATGTTTCTAGTTAAAAGAAAAAGACACATGGTTTATATTGGTAAGTAAGGTGGTCCATTAAGCATGCTTTATGGAAGGAAAGTTGAAGTAAAATTGGTGGCAAAATTGAAAATACCCTTTCAGTTCAGCTGAACGTAACTGCTCTGCAAGTATACTAGCATCTCGGGTACTGAATATCGATCCCATGGAACAATGCCCACTTAAACCATCATATGATGATGTTTTTAGAGAAATTATATTTTATAATAATATTTCATGAAATTTTTTTTGATGTTATTTTGAGATAATATTTAAAAAAAAAATTAACTATAAAAAAATAAATCTTATAAAATTTATCCCTTCTATTATATTGTAATTTAAATGAAGTGACAAGTAGAAGAATAAAATTAAGGATAAATTATTGTTTGATTTCTATGCATAGATACTATTTATTAAGGATAAATATTTATTATTCTTTTATCCCTTCTATTAGATTTTAATTTATGCTATGGATAAATTAAGGATAAAGAGCAGATTTTTCATTTGTATCGACTTGGATTTGCTTCTATTCTTTTACCCAAAGAAATGAAGCTACAACAGAAGGTATTGAATAAATGGGCTGAATACAGAACAGAACTGAAAAGTAAAAGCTAATAATAAAGAACAGGAGAATAATGGGTTGAATGGAGAGTTTAAGATGTATATTAGACCCGTAATGTTCCAGAAGAAGAGCAGGATCTATCGGTTGAAAGCTCTAATGAAGTTGGCAACTATTGGAATGAGAAAGGTGGCATTTAGCTTTTGTAATGGGTGATTAACAACAAATCTAATGCCAGTGAAATTATAAGGACGACCAAAGTGGACTTAATCCCCTGCACCCTGCAAGAAAAAAGATAAGAAATAATAGCAGAAAATCTAGTCTCGCTTAATTTAGGACTGAGGCAACAATATTTCAAATTCCAGCTAACATGTTGGGGTTGGAGCCTTGTGACTGTGAAGCTTATGATTTTAATTAGTTCTTCTTTATTTTGAACCATTTTATCAAATTTATCTCGAAGAGTAAAATAATAGTAAATAGCTCTGACCTCAATTAAAAATTTAATATCTATAAAATAATATAAGAATTTGGTGCCTACAAAACAATAATTTACTCTAAAATTAAAAAGAATTCTGAATATTGTTGAAAAGGAAGAGATACTGTGGAAGACGTAGGGGAAGATCAGATATAGATATGTTCTTGGTACATCCTTTTCTTAAGCACAGCATGACATTTCCTCCACAATAATAAAATAACGGAAAAGTCAAAAGGATTTCAAAAGGAACAGTTTCCCAAGGTCACACTGTTCATTAGGAATCAGGAAGGACCATGCAAACGGACCCAAACCCAATTTTGTGAACCACCCACCATACGATGTTGCTTTCAAATTTCAATTAGTTTTTTTTGTATTTTTTAAGGTATCTCTCATTTTCTTAAATATCAATTGTCATTAGTCGCATTGGTGTCAAGATCTATTTTGCGAAAAACAATGAAAAAACTTATTTAATTTTGTAAATTAAATTCATATATCTTGAAACATCCTTATTTTATTTAAAAATTAAAATTGCAATGTTGTAAACTTGATCCTAAAAGAAATTGAGATAAAGTTCTGTGAGAGATTTTATATATGATGGTAACATTATTTGTTTTTTTAGGAAATTATATCAACCTCTCTCTTGTATTTTTTTTTACAATACACTCAATTTCTTTTTATTTTAAAAACGTACACAAACTTTTCTTATACTTTAAAAATAAGTTATTATTAAATTTAATAATTAAAAATAATAAAATATCTTAAATGTATCTAAAAAATACGTAACAAGTGGAGGCATTCAAAACATAGTTGAATATAATGTGTCTATTTTCAAAATTTAGTGTCATTGTTCATAGCTATCATGGACAATTAGCAAACAACAAAAGAGAAAAGTAACGTCGGAACCCAATTCAAATCCATCTCCTCCACTATATTAAACTACTGCTCAATAGTTTCCAAACGAAAAGACAATTTAAATGGTTGGGAAAGTCAATGAATCATGTTACTTGAATTTATTAATTATGCCTACAACCAATAATATAATTGAATCAGCATTTAACTGTTGATGATTAACGTTAAACTATACTAATCTTGAGCCACTTGGTCATAATTAAGATTCTCCTTTAAGAGATGAGATTTGTTTAAGCCTGGATGCACTAACCCATTGTTGTTGTTTTGGCAAAGCATCTTTTTAATAAAATCATGGAAAACTGCATCCACCAAGATACCATCGGCATGGAGGCATGCTACTGTAATTATTTATTATTCCCAGGTAGCTTCTCTTCGAAAAACTTAAATTATTATATATCAAATTTTGTATCAAGTAATCAAAAATGATCTCGTAAGTCGTAATTACCCGAACATCACTCAGATTAATTACTAACATATTGTCCTATTGACACACTTGCCAACAAGTTTCTCTGCAAATTGCAACGTCCTATTCTCAAGTTTATTCTTCACAACCTTCATCTTCATACTTCCATCTGAACCCATTCAGACTCTGCATTCCACTCAAAGCCCAGATATTCATCTGAGACACTTCATTTCAGCTCCTTTAATTACTTTCTTTTCTTCGTGTGCTCTTAATAAAAAAAACCAAACAAAAAAAACTTAAAAACAAAAACAAAAATCTAGTTGTTTTCTTTGATTTAGTTTCTGCGTAACTCTCATTTGTTTTCTACCTTTGGTAATTTTGTTTCCCTCTCTGTTTCTCTGAGCAAATTGTCATTCTGATCAGATCAATAGTTACTACCATTCTCTATTTCCCAATATTCCTTTTCAGTAAATTTCCGTAAAAGTTTCTGTTTCTTGAAATATTTTCAAACCACCAAGAAAAGAAAAAAAAAAAGAAAGAAATTAAAGTAGTCTGATCCTTGCTCTATCTTGGAATGGTGAGGAAGATAGATTGTAATTTGCTTCTCTGCAGCATTAAATAGTGGTTGGTTGCTGCATCTTTCTATTTTTGAAGCACTTTAACTATGCTCTGTTTGGCTTTCCTTTGATTTTAACTCACTTATTTCATTGACATATTCTTCACTTTCAGAAGAGAGTAACACAAAAAGGAAATCAGAAGCAAAGAAGAAGCCGCTTGCAACTATATTCATAACAAAGGTGTGAGAATCTTTGTTTTGATTGTTTTTGTTCCTTCTTTAAATGTCAATAAATACATGTTTCACTCAGTGAACGATGATTTTCTGCATACATATATAAGAGATCACTTTTAATTACACAGTGAAAAATTACAAGAACAACTTAAACGTGAAAATGTTTCATATTAATTTTCTTGTTTTAAGGTTTGGGGGTTTAGGTTTAGGGCTTGGGGTATAAGGGTTTAGGGTTTAGTCTTTAGAGTTTTAGAGTTTTGGGTTTGGGGTTTAGGGTTAGGAGGTATAGGATTTAATTTTAGAGTTTATGGTTTGAAGTTTTAAGATTTAGTATTTAAGGTTTAGGGTTTGGGGTTTGGTTGTTTAGAGGTTTGGGGTTTAGGGATTTAAGATCTATACAAGAACTAAATTGAAAACAAGCAAAACTATAAGGACTAGTGTCACACCCCAAATTTGAAGTGTGATCCCTGCAAGCCTCGAAGACAAGGAAAAGCAAATACAATAATTGTAAAATCTTTTATTCTTTTGAAAATTCAGCAAAGTGTCTTCTAAAGTAGGACCTCATCTTAAA
>JASKGM010026074.1:0-27528 GCA_034509205.1 Ceratonia siliqua | reverse complement strand
TCTTTAAAATATAAATTTCTTGCAATTTATATATAGGGGTATATTTGTAAAAATCACTTAGATTCCCAAGAAAATAGTTTCTAAACCAAACATGAAAATATCTATCATTCTCAGGAATCTACAAGACCAACCAAACACAATTTATACATTCCTGGGAACAAGGTTCCCAGGAACCATGACTCCCAGGAATCATGTTTCCTGGGAGAAAAAAATTTTCCTTGTACCAAACGCCCCCTAAGGGGGAAGACATAGAGCTGGATCGGGCTGGCAGGCAGATATAGCCCGGCCAGTTTTGTAGGGGCTGGAAACATGCCAACCCAATCAAATGTGATTTTTAACTTCTTAAATTATATATTTGAACTGTTTAAATTAAAATAATATAAAATACTAATAAATAATAACTACAAACTAGTAGGACTCTACCTGAGCCAAAGATGCTTTTATGAGAGATTTGATCACTTTCAATGGGAGATTACATTTGGAGGTAGTAAAGACTTTGGAACAAATTGAAGGGAAAGTGTTGCATGGATGTCTTTCATGGAAGAAGATAAAGTGCTAGCAGTTGTTTCATACCTCATTGACATTTCCTATTCTTGTGTATCATGTGATTAAGGAATGCCTGAATAAATTACTTGCAAGCTTCAACTGTCTAAAGGGTACTTTAATATCACTTATGACTTATCCCTTTAATGTATTTGGATTATTCAAATTAAAACAATATCAAATGCTAATAAGTAATAACTACTAACTATTAGGACTCTTAACCAAAAATTATAAATATGATTATAATTATTAACTTCACTACTATTAACTTCAATAACTACTAACCAAAAATTTCAATTTATATCTCTTAAATAACTTCAATAACTTCACTACTATTAATTTCCTTCTTAAATTATATCTCTGAAAATTCTAATTTCAATAACTACTAACCAAAAATTTAATAATTTATAAAGAGTATATTTATGCAAAGAATCCACATTATCAGAAAACAATAATTCAAGCTTTAGCTTTTGCAAAGAGCATATTTATGCAAAGAATCTACAAATCATAAAACAATACTTCACTATCAGAAAACAATAATTTAAGCCATATATGTATTTATGTTTTTGCATCCTATGTTTGTTTAATGTTAATAATATATGAACAAGAGGCAACAACTCCATGAATTGACATAATTGTTCTTAAAAACTAAAAGCAATAAAGCATACCTGAAAATTATCAAGCTTTAGCTTTTGCAAAGAGCATAAGATCATATGATTGATTGATTTCCCTGTTAGCTGGAAAGATCAAAGATCAAAGAGTAGATTAATTGGATACAAAGATAGCCAAAAAAAGAGAGTAAAAGATGCTAACTTCAAAAATAGTTAATAAAGATGTCCAAGAATAAAATGATGTATCATTAATTCAAAGATGTCCGGGAATAGTATAGCTAACAATAGTGAATACCACAATTGATTCATTATACATTAATAATTAATAAAAATAAAGTTTGAACATCAAAGTCTAAACAAAGAAGGGCCAATAGGCTACATAATCATTATTCATCATTAAGAATTATAATTGAATCTTCCTTGGACAATCGAATATCCTCTATGCCAGCACATCTACAATTCATAATAAAAGAGAAGTCAAAAACTAAATTCATTTCAATTTGCAAGTAAGAAACAAAGAAGACTACTACTGTATTAATGTATGGAATATAATTACCAGAGGGTCAAATTTCTTTAAAACCTTGTAACTAATTATGAGTGCAAATGAGGGCTTGCACATTTTTAGGGAGTAAACAACTTCTATACTTATGCAAAATACAACCACCTATACTAAATGAAGATTCTAAAGCTATCGTTGTGATCGGACAACTTAAAATGTTACAAGCCATAAGTGTAAGAATATGAAATTGATGTTTATGGATCTTCCAATATTGGATAACATCAATCTCCTTTTCAACAACACATCGTTCTTCCAAGTATATATCAAGTTCAGACTTGCCATTGCTTGTAGTAGTTTGTATTATTTTTTGATGAAATGCCTAAAATTTTACAAGTATATAAACAAAATGAAAAATAAATTAGATACTTCAGTTCATACTTGAATAGAAAAAAATAATATGATTCATAATAAATATTACTTAAACAGTCAAACTTACATAAATTAAAATTGTGCTTGACCTAAATGATGATGAGCTTGTCCACTCATTGCCATTGGGCCATGTTGATAATTAATTTGAGCACTATTGTCATTGATGAGCTAGGCTCACATGAACATTGTGAAGCATTTGAGCTTGATGTCCCATTTTTTCTTTATTCAGCAAAGATGGTATACAAAGAATTCTTCACCCTATTCACCTTCTCCTCATAATCAAGTGGATAAAGCACACTATAACAATATTTTAAGAACTCCAACTTTGTGCCGAGGTCAAGAACACATCCAAGTGCAAGAGTAACACTCACTTCAATATTTATCAAATTTCACTTGCATCCTTGCTGCTATATCTTTAATCACCTCATCTTCACTGTTCAAACTTACCTTTAATTGCATTTCTATAGTATAAACCTCCATGAAATATAAGTTGGAGATAGGATAAGATGATTTGGATACTAATTTGGTAATTTCATAAAATAGAGCTAAGAAAGCACACATCTTTTCCACTCTTTCCCACTCGCCATTGGATGGGCCAAGCTTGTAATTACTATCATTATGTGTCAAACTAGAGAAAACTCACCTATATTTAATAGCACTTTCAAGTATCATGTAGGTAGCATGCCATCTAATTGATACATCCAACCTTAAGAGACCACCAACATCAAGTGTACTTCTTCAACACATTTTTGAAATTGCTTCAACCTTCCTTCTGAAGCTTCACATATTTAAGAATTGCTCTAATTTTATATAAATCTTCACTGGCCACTTCCAACCCTTCTTGAAGGATTAGATTCAGGATATGCGTACAACATCTAATGTGAAAAAAGTGACCTCTACATAACAAGCCATTTTGCAAATTAAGCATTTCTTTCAAAATACTTTGCATGATATCATTGGAAGAGGCATTATCCAATGTGAGGGGAAATATTTTTGTATCTATCCCCCAATCTTTTAGGACTCCAAATATCTTCCCTAATAATTCATGCCCTATATGTGGAGGTTCCAACTCACAAAAAATAAACAATTTACTGTTTAACTTCCACTTATCATCAACAAAATGAGCAGGTCATATAACTCTAAGTCAGTATAGCAGTCCAAACATCAAAAGTTAAACAAATTCTACTAGGAATATTAGCTAGCATGGCCTTTAGCTTCTCATTTTCATTCAAATACATATTCCAACAATCAACCTTGGTAGTGTTTCTATAAATAGGTTTGAAATCAGGATTCAAGGCTTTACACATTGCCCAAACCCCTTCATACTCAACAAAGCTAAATAGAAGATCATGCATTATAATACACCTACAAAGTGTATCTCGATAAGCCTTTTGATCAAATTTCCTAAGCCTTAATATACAAGCATGGTCAACTAACATGGTACCCACATCATGAAATTTAGGAATCGTATGGTACTTTGGAATATGCCGTCTTAAATGAGTAATTCTCCCCTGTTGATACACAACCATGTTCTTTCCCACAAGCTTTACATTTACATTTTTCTTTCCCATTTACTATAACAATTTTTTAAAAATAATTCCAAACATTAGATGCATTAGGTCGGGGTTTTTTAACACCTTTATTCTGATCATCATCCTTAGTAGAGGTTCTTTTACTAGTGGTCGTAGCACCAATAGTGGTACTAGCAGTTGTACTTTTATCAACTTCAGAAGGAGTTTCTAATATTTCTAATTCATCATTCATAGAATCACAATTGATTTCAAAATCCATAACTGCAATACAAAGTAGTACAAGGTTCAACCAATTATCAATAACAAAGTGTCAAAGTGGGCAAAGGAAAATTAGTAAATTATCACACATTGTTTAAAACATTCAATGTCTAGTTAATCTATTTATTACATACTAGAAAATTCTAATTAGTCATATAATTTTACTTTTGTATTCACTTTTGCACTATATTTAATATATTGAATAAGAAAAATATACATTTATTATTCTTTAATATATTTCTTTCATTTTCCTTTTATTTTCTGCATTCCTTTAATCTTGTTTCAATATTTTGGTTCTGGATAAAGTTCTGTCCTAGTTTTCTAATTATTTGGTTCTGCAATAGTTTGTTAATATAACAAATTTTGTAAATGAATATTATTACAAATTTACAAGATTTTGAGGTTCTAAGAAAGCTGAAATTTACAAATTTACAAATTTACAAGTGCCCACTTTCAATTTGAGCTTAAATGGGTTAGATAAACTAAAAGTTCAACTTCAACACCACACTTTTTAATCAGTTTAGGGAATTTAAAACTGAAAGTTCAGTGACAAGTTCAACTTCAAACTTTCCCAATAAAACCTATATCTTTGACTAACCCAACAAGGATTAGGATACCTTCAATTTGAGCTTACTGTAACTGAGTTTAGCTCGAAATATAGATAAAATAACAATATTAAGAAAATACCAAAAAACAAACCAAACCACTAAGCTCACATTAATGTACCAAAAGTGAAACAAATAATTCCAACATTCAATAACCCAAAAGAAGAAAAAACATTTTCAAGGTATAAAAGGATCAAAAATTCATCATGAATAGCCAAATATGTAAACCACAAAAAAAGGAATAGAAGTTTAAAATTCATTAACTTATCAACATTAAAAAAAAAAACCTAAAAGGATAAACTTAGATGAAGAAGAGGTTAAGATTTTAAGAGGAACTCACAGTCACCGGTCAAGAACAATCGGGGAGGAAAGGAAGCTGGAAGCAAATGGGAATTTTGAGGAAGTTGTCGAACACGATGACGGAAGCTGGAATTGGAAGCAATGGGCGTCTAGGCAAAAATGGCCAATAGGAAATGGGAAATGTCAAATGGGAATTCTAAAACTGGGGAATGGGGATTGTGGCCTGCGGGAACTAAGAAATTTGGGGCTGGGGTTTTTAAAATTTCCCTCCAAAATGGCATCATTTTGGAGGGCAATAACTTTTATGATCCCTCCAAAATGGCACCATTTTGGAGGGACTCAAAGCAAATTTTTTTGGTGGCCCAATGGGCTGGATCGGGCCAACTCGATCCAACCCAATAAGGCCAGGCTAAATAGGCTCGATTTTTTTCCAGTCACTAATTTTGAAGCCCATCCCTATTATTTTTTGAGCTATTTCGGGTTGATCCATCGGACTGGACCCATTTTGCCAACCCCAAGAAGACTTACCATTTATAGATATGATGAAATGGTGCATCCATTTTAATTTTGGGAAAATTATTCAATGGTATTAGAAACTATATAGTTTACACCATATTTTTTATAAAATTTTTTTTATTAAAATATTTATACAGCTATAAAAAAATCATTTTGTTATAATTCATCTTTTATAACTTAATAACGATGTTTAATAAAAAAATAAACAATACCTTCATACGGTATAAAACTATGCGTATCATGTAAGAATTTAATTCTCTATTAAAAATCAATACATAATTTTCTCAGACCAATTTGAACTTTTTCTCTCAAATATTTTCTCATCATTATAATGTCCCTATAATTTATTAATTATAATATATTATACACTCATTTATTATGATTTATCCAAATTATACATTACCTTTTAATTAAAAAGTTAATTTAACAATTTTATATAGCTGGTGTATATAACAATCTCATGTTCCCTTCAATAATGTTTTATTTTTCACTTTCTCTTTTTTCATTTAAAATATTTAAGTCAATTTATATAATTAGTTTGTTATATTTTATTATCTTCTATTATATTTTTTTATCACATGGCTTGTACAGAATTTATTAAATCTAAGGAAAAAATACAAATGTACCATTTGTTGAACTTTGAAAGTCAAAATTTTGACTCCTGATTCTTTGTTTTTTAGTTTAGTTTCTCTGTCCACATTCATTAATCATGAGGGCATATGATTTGTACATGATTATTGATCAATGTGGGAATTTTTGATTGGTTAATTATTAAAAAATATTGTTTATCTTAATTTTCATAATTTCAAATCTTTTATATAAAAAAGTAATACATATAATTTTTTATACTGTCAAATCTTTTATAAAAACTCATTTTTTATAATTTCAACTCATAGGTATATATTACATGACTTTCACAAATGAAACACCAATAAATAAATAAATATTCAAAACAATCTTAATCACTACCATGTAAATTATGAATAGTCAGTCATATATATTTCTCAATAAAAAAATATTACCAAGAAACCCCAAAAATTGAGAGCCCTCTTACCTCTAGAGCATATGAATGTTATACAATAAAGGAAGAACCCCAAAAATTGATATAGAATTTAGTTACCGGTATTGTTAGTTGGCTGAGTTGGCACTTATTAATGGAATGAATTCATTAGTTAAGTCACGTGATAAGTACGAGACCCACTTGTGCAAAAGCTTATGAAGAATTGATCATGTGGCTTACATGATATTGTTAGTTAGTCTTTAAATAGTTAGTTAACCGATGGAAATGGTGTCTATTATTGTAAACAATCATTTATGCTTTTATTATGAATTCTCTTCTAAATGGATCCTTTTGGAATCCTTTTTTCCATAGGAATCCTTGAGTTCTTGTACATTCTCCTAAAATTCGTGTAGTTTTTGGAGAGTCTCTATCCTTGGTTCTCGATTGTAATCTACAATTGATTAATAAATTCTGGTGTTGCATTCATAATTGTGTGGAATTTGATTTGTTGGTACCAAATTGGTATAAGATCTTCCCTTCCTTGGCTGTAATTGCAATTTGGCTTAATCTAGTTGTGAGCATTGATAATGGCGGACTCCACGGATCGCAGGTGTGATGAGAGAAATGGAAGAAAGTTAGAACAATAGATGGCAAGAAATGGACAGTAAAGTCTCTGAATTAATAGATGTGGTGAAGATCATGATGAATGAGAATGCTAAACAGAAAGACGTGGTGAGTCCTTTGGCATCAGAGTAAATGAACTATAGTTTGCATACAAATCCAGGATTTGGAGTTAATTATGGAAGTCTCTCCATATTCATGTGCTACTAGGTTGTCTAAGACAGATTTTCTTATATTTAATGGAGAGGATGTTAAAGGCTGGATTTATATATGTGAGCAATTTTTTCTGATTGATCACACTCTTGATGACTATAAGGTCAGATTAACTATTATACATTTAGAAGGTAAAGCTCTACAATGGCACTAAACCATTGCAAAGACTTAGCTTACTGTTTCACTAACTAGTTGGTTAGAATACACAAAGGCAATATATGAGAGATTTGGTGAACTATACGATGATCCTATGTCATAATTGAAGAGTATACAACAGATTGGTAGTGTACAAGAATATCATGATCCCTTTGATACAGTGAATGCTATAGTAACTTTACTAAAGGAGTGCCTTATAAGATGTTTCCTCACTAGTTTAAAACATGAATTACATATGCATATATGCATGTTTCAACCAAAATGATAAGACATGCATATGTGCTAGCCAGGCTATATGAATTAGCACAAGCTTCTTCCATCAAAACCAATAGTTTAATAGCAAATAAATTTCATAATTCTTTGCAATTACCTTTTACTGCTTCCAGGATTGATCACAAAAGTACTCGGCCACCCCTGTTACCTAAACCACTAGTAATGGCAAACGCTTTTGTAAGTTCTAACAAAAGTAAACCAATGTCTCAAAGTTGAATGATAGAAGGGCTAAGGGCCTATGCTATTTTTTTTTGTGATGAACCATATATACCAGGCCATAGTCTTAAGCATAAAAAGCTACAACTATTTTGCTTAGATATGGAAAATGATGGAGAGGAATAGACATAAATTGAGGTAGTAGATAAGGAGTTACCTGAGACATCAAGTGAACAACAGCAACCTCATATTTTAGTAAATGCACTCACTGGATTAGTAGGGTACCAAACCATGAGAGTGATAGGTTACTATAAAAATAACCATTACAAATACTAATTGACAGTGGAAGTACTCACAACTTCCTAGATGAAAAGGTTACCCTTAAATTGGGATGGAAGTTGAGTAAATATGAAGTATATTCAGTAGTGGTGGCAAACGAAAATAAACTCAAAGTCATTACTAGTGTTAAAGCATTTAAATGGCAATTACATAATACTCAATTCCAGGTTGATTTGATGCTCCTGCCATTATCTTGTTGTGATATGGTGTTAGGAGTGCAATGGTTTGTTACTTTAGGGTCTATTTTATGGGATTTCCATAAGTTAACTATGGAATTTACTTACAGAGAAACAAGACATGTTTTAAGGGGTTCTTTACCAACTCCAGTCAAGGTTGTCAAGGGTCAGAAAATAAAAAAAGTTGTGTCTCAAGGTGCCCAGTTAGCAATGATCCACATCAGAAAAGTGGATGAACAATTTACAAATGATGAGTTACATACCCTAACCACTCATGCACTAGAAGCTAGTGAAGTGTTACCATTAGAAATTATTGTAGTATTGGATGAATTCAAAAGTATTTTTGAAGAACCTAAGGGATTACCACCATTGAGACATAGTCATAACCATCATATAACCTTGGTTCAAGGCTCCAATCCAAGGCCCTATAGGTAGCCCCTATATAAGAAGGATATAATTGAGAAATTGGTGTCAGAAATGAAGGATAATGGCATCATTCAGCATAGCACTAGCTCTTATGCTTCACCAATGGTGCTTGTTGGAAAGAATGATGGAACTTGGAGGATGTATGTTGAATATAGAGATTTGAGCAACCAAACAATGAAGGACAAATTTCCAATTCCTTTAATAGAAGATTTAATGGATGAATTAGCTGGTTCAACAATGTATTCCAAGCTTGATTTGAGGGTTGGTTATCATCAAGTTAGGATGGAGCCTAGTGACAACTACAAGACTTCCTTTAAGACACACATTGGCCATTATGAGTACTTAGTTGTACCCTTTGGGTTAACTAATGCTCCTGTAACTTTTCAGTACCTAATGAACACTATCTTTCAACCATACATTAGGAAGTTTGTCTTGGTGTTCTTTGATGATATATTGGTTTACAACCCATCATTGGAGAAGCATGCAGCACATTTGAAAGCAATGTTAGTCTTGATGAAACAAAATCAATTGTTGGCCAAAAAGAGCAAATGTTTCTTTACTGTCAATAAGGTGGAGTAATTGGGGCATTACATATCTAAAGAGGGAGTGGCTACTAAGCCTTCTAAGGTAGAAGCTATCAAAAATTGGCTTGTACCCAATATTGTTAAGAAATTTAGGGGGTTTCTAGGTTTGGCAAGGTATTACAGAAGGTTTGCAAAGGAGTTTAGAGTATTGGCTAAGCCCTTGACAGTGTTGTTGAGGAAGGATATCTTTGTGTGGGATGATTCAGCTACTAAAGCTTTTGAGCAACTGAAGTTAACACTTGCAACTTCACCTGTGTTAGCACTTCCTGATTTTACCAAGCCCTTTGTGGTAGAAACAGATGCTAGTGGAGTAGGAATTAGAGTTGTATTGATGCAAAACCACCATCCCATAACATATATTAGTAAGTCATTAGGGGTTAAACATCAAGCTATGTCAGTTTATGAAAAGGAACTTCTAGCTGTTATACTAGTAGTAAAGAAATGGAAGCATTATTTGATGAATCACCATTTCATAATTATGACTGATCAAAAGAGTTTGAAACACTTGTTAGATCAAAGGTTAAATACTCCTTTTCAATAGGGATAGATGACGAAGTTGTTAGGGTCTAATTATAATATCCAATACAAGCAAGGAAAAGAAAATTTAGCAGTTGATGTCCTTTTCAAACTGCCCAATAGTGAGTTAAATTTAATGTCTTCATACATTGTTAGCTCAGAGTTGTTTTAAAAAATTTAAAATACATTGTAACAAGATGCAGACTTATAGAAGCTAATCTTATAGATTCAAAATAATTCAATGGCTCATAAACGTTATACTTGGATTGACAAACAATTAAGAAGAAAAGGCAAGTTAGTTGTGGACAGAAACTAGGCTTTAAGATAAAATATATTAGAATGGATGCACATCTCTTCCATTAGAAGGGTTTAACTAGGGATATTCAAAATTTTGTGAGGCAATGTGAAGTTTGTCAAAGGTTAAAGCATGAAAATTCTTCTCCCCCTGGACTTCTACAACCTTTGCCTATATAAGAGGGAATTTGGATTGAAATCAACATGGACTTTATTGATGGCTTACCTAATTCTCAAGGAAATTCAACTATCATGGTAGTAGTTGATAGGTTGTCTAAGGCTGTACATTTTATAGCCTTATCCTACCTATACACAGCATTGCAAGTGGCTCAGCAATTCATGGATCACATATACAAACTTCGTGGTCTAGTTAGAACCATTACAAGTGATTGAGATGCTATTTTAATTAGTGGTTTTTAGAATGCTCTCTTTAATTATCAGGGATTTTTTTTGCAGCTCTGTACAACCTATCATCCTCAAACAGATGGGCAGACAAAAGTAGAGAATAGATGCTTGGAAACCTATCTTTGATACATGTGTGGAGAGATACCCTAAACATTGAGTAGATGTCTACCACTGGCTGAGTATTGGTATAACATCTCATTCCATTTTGTAGCATAGGTAATCCCTTTTGAATTAGTTTATGGTCAACCTTCTCCATTACATTTGCCATACCTGCTTGGGGAATCTCAATTAGCTTTGGTTGACAAGAGCATGATCATAAGGGAAGAGGTCATTAAAGTTCTTAAATTCCATTGCAGAGGGTACAAAAGTGAATGAAGAGATTAGCTGATAGGCATTGCTCGGATAGAGAGTTTGATATAAATGATTGGGTGTACTTAAAACTATGACCATATAGATAAACTTTCATAGCTAATCAAGTTTCTCAAAAACTCTCTACTCGTTATTATGGACCTTTTTAAATCCTTGAAAGGGTGGGCATTGTAGCTTACACTTTGAAGCTCTCTGAAGGGGTTTGAATCCATCTCACTTTCTGTATTTCTCAGCTTAAGAAACATGTAGGTGATGTTCCTATTTCTGCATCCTTACCATCAGATTTACTTGAGGTAATTGAATTAGAAGAACCTAAAATGATCCTTGCCAAGATGTTGGTTAATCGAAAGGGAGAGTAGCGACAAAGGTGCATGTTAAATGGAGAAATAAACAATGGAGGATGCAACTTGGGAATACCATACTGACTTACTGAAGAAATATCCAGCATTTCACCCTTGAGGACAAGGGTTGTTTCAACCGTGGGGGTTTGATACATAATTTAGTCACCGATATTGTTAGTTGGCTGAGCTGGCACTTATTAATGGAATGAATTCATTAGTTAAGTCACACAACAAGCACGAGACCCACTTATGCAGAAGCTTATGAAGAATTGATCACGCGACACTCATGTGATATTGTTAGTTAGTCTTTAAATAGTTAGCTAATCGTAAAAAAATGGTATTTGTTATTGTAAACAATCCTTGAGTTCTTGTACATTCTCCTTAAACTCGTGTAGTTTCTGGAGAGTCTTTATCCTTTGTTCTCAATTGTAATATGCAATTGATCAATAAATTCTGGTCTTGTATTCATAATTGTATAGAATTTTATTTATCTGTGTAAAAATCTTCACTCTTCCCCGTCGCAAATAAGAGCAAATTAAAAAAGTAAAACATAACTATCAAATTTAAAGACCCCAAACCAGCACAATTTGAAGACCCTAAATTTCATATAGAAAAACCCACGACTTTTACTTGGTCGTCTCGTAGCATCTTCTGTTTGATGGTGAAAGTGGCATGGAGGCAGTTGTTGTCGTGTTCGTTTGTCTCTTCTCTTCGTTCATGGAGGAGGTATCGACTGGAAGGAAGAAGAAATCATCATGCATTCATGTATCGAGGAGAGGTTGTCCGTCATGGAGAGGTCGTTAAGGAGGAAGAATATTAAGGAAAAGAATGTAGGTGTTACGTTGATGAGATGGGGTGGGATAATATTGGATGCATATTTGTTAATTTTTTTTCTCTTCTTATGTTTTCTCCTTATAGGGAGAAGTTAAGATTTTTCCTTTTCCAATAAGGAGAATTTCTTAGTAACTTATCATTTTCTTATAAGTCTAAACAAATAGGTACATTTTTATTAAAATGCCTTTATTTTTTAATATAAGTAACTTATTTTAAAAATAAGTCCAAACAAATAGGCTCTTTATCCTCGCCCTCCCTTCTGTAACTTATCTTCCACCAGAGTCATTGGAGATTTTCTTCTCCTTTTCTTTCTTTTCCCCATCCCTTATTCTCCACCAAAATGATAGTAAGCAAAAACTTTCTTTGGCACCTTTAAGGGTGGCAATGTTGATTGTGCTAGTAAAAAACAATGGCATTGCTTGTTTTAATTTCCAATAGTTTTATTATCAAAGACAAAGGAACCAAGAGCGGATGAATTAGTATTTCAAGGCTTCACCTAATTTTGGTAAAATCAAATTTTAATGTAATGAATTAAAATATAACAATGAAATTTTATTTATAGAAGCTAATTGTTGCACCCTAATTCCAAGGGGTAGTGAAAAAGCTGTTCGAGGAACATTTTTTGCCAATATATAATTTGGTCAGGGTTTGATCAATTGGACACTCAACTGATTGATTAGAAGTTGTAATTTTTCTATAAGTAGAGACTTTATTTGGCTAAAACCGAGAAGAAGAAAGAGGGTGAGGTTGTGGGAGGTTTGATGAAGATAAAGGCAAATTTTTTAGTCGCAAATAATGTCTAAGTATTAATGGTTTTCCATCACTAGGAAAGAGTTGATGGAAGGTTTATTCTATGCATGGGAGTTAGATTTTTCAAAATCAGCAGGCTTTGGAGCTATCTTGAGTGTTCAGAGAGATAAGGAACATCCTCTTATTCCATGATAATTGCTAGATTACTTCAGTAGTACCTAAGTTACTTAATCCCTCATCAAAGTCCCAAAACTCTCTAGGGCTTTAGGGGTAAGTAGTGGTTTAAAGCTTATTTCTCTAGGGTTAGGTCCCCGTGAAGATCATACAAGTGCACATTGATAAATTGGATAACCAAGGCATAACTAGGACCTCAAGTGGCTTTAGGGAAGTTAGGGTTTAATACCCTAAGGGTGAGTAGAATAATCCTATGAGCTATAGCATGATAGATTTCATAGCTAAGGATTCTCAATTATTCTTGGATGTATAGAAATGGTGGAAACTTATGGATATAATGTAAAGGAGAGAAACCATTTATCAGTATGATTAAGACAATATATAAATACTACTAATGGAACTATAACGCAGTGTGAATGATAGAATGAAATCTTAAATAACATTAGCAACTAATGGTTAGCATTTAGGGAATCTGCTTGAAAAATGAAAGAATAGGGTATAGAGATGGCTAAATTAAAGGATGTGAGCTACAATTTCACAAACAAAATAAGAGAGAAACATGGTTTCTCATGAATTCTTGCCCTCGAATTTGATGTAATTCATGTACATTATTTTAATCAAATTCAATATATTATTAAGTTGATTAACAATGTATATGAATTACATCAAATATAATGTTATTATGTAAAAAAAAAATCCATCATTGGTCACCATTTGACACATCATCACCGTCAGTAAAATCAGCAGGAGGGGACGTGGGAGGGGCAGTGGCAGTGTTGCCACTGAATATCTACATGAATCACTCCTATTGTTACATCACGATCTCTTTGAAGGCCATCACTTACTCACGCATTCCAAGATTTCAGGATCCTAGGTGGCTAGCTCGATTGACTTAAGTCCACCATGCCAGCCTTAGACCGCATCCCATAAATTCATCTCTTTGTATTCTTCCCATTGATAACATCCATCCTTATACGGGTGCTATCAACGGAAGAATAGGAAGACTGAGTTTGGGCCATATGCTCCTCAAAAGATTTCTGCATAAGTTAAATCATAATTAATGAGAAATTAATTCAAACATAATTAAAGAGAAACCTATAATATTAAAGTTTAATGAATTTCAAATTAATTGACATAAGTGGTTTCAGCTAGTGGATGCACTCAGCCCTAGGTCTCGTAGTGCTATAGATGATGGAAGAGCTTAGGGGCTTTAAGCTCCTCCCTAACTTCTTTGTCTACAAACAATAAATTAAAAAGTTAGAAAAATAAAAAATTAATAAGTATAATTAATTAAAGTTATAAGTTACTTAAAACTTACCAGCTTCCTATTATGCTTAGAGACAGTGATGGATCCAACTTAATGGTAAGATACATTGAGTGCTTCTTCTTGTTCCACTCCAAGATTGCCTTGTACTTTGGGGGCCCCCAAATAACCCTCAACTGGTCCTTTATCTCCCTCCCCGAGCAGTCACCCTTAATCTTCCCAGTCCATATGTCTCTTAACGTGACCCGTATGTTGTCAGAGCACTTGGTCTCCCATATCTTACGGATTTTCCTTTTGTACTAGGATTCCTAGACACAATATGTTTGTATTAAAAATAATAGACTTTGAGTTAGTAACTATGAAAATCAAGTAAATCAAATAAACACTTTGCAAGTTTGATTAATACTTTAAATTGGCTCTACCGGTACTCCTTCACCTCGATGGGAACTTGGGTGAAGTTGTACCAAGTCCCCTCAAAATAAGACTTGTAGATAGATGACAGAAAGTTCACAGGCTCTTTGGAAGGATTAAAGTTGGAAAAAAATTTACTTTATAATAGACAAAAACTATTAGAATGGTTAGATTAACAACTACTGAGGATGATAAGTGTACTTACTCTTTGTCCTCATATGGATCGATCCACAAGCGCTCGTCAGAGTATTAGGTGCCAGGGGAGCGAGAACTCGAGATGTGGGGACTCACTTGTGAGGACCCCATAGCAGTGGAAGATGTTGTCCTCTGGGTAGCTGTGGCTTTAGTAGCTTTATCAAATCCGAGAAGTACTAGATCCAGCTTCGATGCAGAAGGCGTCAGTGACTGCATCGGCATCCTCGAGGTGGGAATCATTAGGGGCTTAGGGACAGAAGGTTAAGGTACGACCTTTCCCTTGCCCTTCTAGCTTAAAGGCCTAGAGTCACCTCAAGCACCTAACATATCTGAATGTAGAGCTCCAATCAATGATTTGAAATAATTAATTTTGTGTTTTTTAATTATTTATAATGTCCAATTCAAATACTTGTTAATCTTTAATGGAACCTGAAACTTGATAAATTTCTATATAAAATAAAGCCTAAAATTTATCTAGCGATTTGGTCTATGTATACGACAGAACCAATAGAGTCAGAAACTATAGCAAGAAATATTGGTCAATATTATAGTTACAATTCAAGTAATTAATTTTTAAAAAAAATTTGTGTACACTCAATTATATTCTAACCTACCACTCTCCTTCAAAACCGAAGCAGTATCTCTAAATCACGACGGACTCAGCAACTTTGTCCACAACAAAGACAAGATCTCTTGAATATAAAACAAAAAACTTTGTCCACAACAAGTCACACAAGTCCAAAACAAAACAGAAAAGTAAAAACTAAAAAGAATCAACTCTGTTTATGTACCAATAGATGTATTCGGATAAGTTTTAAAAAATTAATCATAATATTTATGTTTATAATGCACTCATATTTGATTTTTCTCCTAGATGACAATTATATATTGTTAGAATGAGTGTATGACCATACCTTTGTAAATCGTATGTTGCATTCTCAAGCTATAGAAAAGAAAAGCCCTCACAAATTTATTGTGATATAATATACAGACAAGCAATCAAACACAACAAAAGAAAAGAAGTTTAACTGTTCTAATCACTGGACAAACTTTCCATGTGACTAGGCACAAGCACCCAAATAGAGAAATATATAATTCCATAATAAATGTGAACTACGAAAATGCTGTCACCATCCAAGTTAAAGTAAGCATGTTCACATCAGGAACCTTTACTTCCGTTTAAAATTTAACACTTCATCTACTTCACACCAGGAACCTTTTCTTCGTTTAAAATTATGAGTATATATATTCCCTTTCATTTGTTTTCCTATTTTATATTATTTGTCACTAAAACATGCATAAAAATACAATCTCCCCCCATCACTACCATTAAAAATATTACATCTCTCCATTCTTGGTAAATTATTCCAACCACATCACATTAACACAACTTTAATTAATTCATCATACTATTCAATCACACTTTTATTAATTAAAATAAGGTCATAGTTAATTAGTCATTCAACAAGTGGGGAACAAAGTAGCATTACCCAATCACCTACTAATGTATATCTAGCTTAACACTAACGGACATCAATTGTAATGGCCATTTGGATTAAGGGCAATGAGGTTTATAATAGAACCAGCAAAGAAAACAATACCTCCTAGACATGGAAAATTTTCTTCTAAATGTCCTAGTTAGGACAGAAGCATATTAGGTAGCTACTAGTACTGCCACATGTTGAAAGAAAAAAATTCAACAATAAATCATCCATTGAAGTGGGTTCCTTGAGATCCCAAAGTCGTAAATTATAATGACCCATTACTAGATTTCCTTGGCAAAAGTGCCTGCACTTTTTGCGGTACAACTAGCTAAGGCAGAGTAAAGCACTTATATCTCTTATTGCTTTAATTTGAGTTTCGATGCAAAGATAAAACAACCAAGATGATTCTAGCCAATAGCTAATATATAGTTCTTCATCTTCCCCTGGAATTGACTCTTCTTTTCAATGCTAGAAAATTGATAAAGGATAACATTATCTTAGAATGAGAATTCACTGTAGCTATACCAATTACAAAGTGAAGTTATTTATGTATTAATTCAGCGTCTAAAGCTGGGACCCCATTCTCTTTTAATCGCTAGGAGTTTAGTCTAGCCAGATGATTCTAGCTTTAGTTGTGCTTTCATGATTCATGGTTTTTGTCTACTATTTTCAGATTTTGATTAATGTGAAGACATCGAATGAGACAACACAATGGGACAGGGATCTGCATCTTAAAAAATGAACGAGTTCCTTCTTGTGATTTTACTTATAAGCACCAACCTTTTGGGTTAACATGGTGGCAAGAAAAATGTCATGATTAGGGTTGCTCTTCCATTCTGTCCCTATCCTCTTCTTTTAATTAGATGATCTGAAGTTTCTATAATTAACTAAATAGATGCATTTGTCAACAATAGAGCTATTAGAATCCAGTTTGTTCGGTTAAAGTGAAATAAAGATAAGTAACTTTTACTGTCAAAGGATATGCCAAACGGAACTCAAACTGAAACTGAAATTTTCAAGCCATAATAAAAAAATAATTGATGAATCAAGTTCCATCTCGTGCATAAAAATAATTGCCTCAAGCAAGCGCATGTATATTTATAGACTTCCCCTTTCAAAGCAGTGGATTGTGGCTATGGAGTTCCAAAGAAACATAAATAAATGTCCAGAACCCTCGTTTAATTAGTATGAGAATCTCAATAACAGCAACATAAGCCATCATTACATTTGAAAAGCAAATGGTGCTTTTGGTTTGCGAAAATATTTTTTGTTTTTATTTTTTGAAAATCATTTTTATTTTTATTTTTAAATTTTAGAAAATATGTTTGATTTGTACTTGTATTTTTTATTTTCAAAAAATAAAAACTATAAAAACATGTATAGTTTGTAATATTAAATCTTTTTTTTAAAAAAATAAAATATAAAAAACATGTTTAGTTTATAATGTTAAATCATATTTTTAATTATGTTATTGTTTAATTAAAAAAATAATTTATTTAATAAAAAAATACATTTTTCATACACAATGTTTAAGTGAATAAAATGATATATTTTTCATACACAAAGTTCAAATGAACAAAATAATTTTATTACAACTAAAATAAGGCCACAGTGTTTTTAAATAATATTCAATTGTTAAT
Organism: Ceratonia siliqua; assembly: GCA_034509205.1. Classification (NCBI taxonomy): domain Eukaryota; kingdom Viridiplantae; phylum Streptophyta; class Magnoliopsida; order Fabales; family Fabaceae; genus Ceratonia; species Ceratonia siliqua. The sequence goes on along the minus strand of JASKGM010026074.1, from coordinate 9,614 downwards.
ACAACATCCTTAACTGCAAAATAAAAAAATACAAGTTACAACAAAATAAAAAATTACAATAAAGATATGTTTTAGATAATTAAATTTTAATTATAAATGTGGTTTAAACATTAAGATGATAAAAAAATTACCATATATACAAGTGTTTTTTTTTCTTTTATTTTCTTTTAAAAACAAGATTGTTATAAAGTTAATTAGCACATCGTTTACAATATTTTTGTTCTTGGGAAAATGTGTTTATGGGATAACAAAAACAATCAGTTATTGTTACCACTAACTTTTCTACTATTTTTCTTCTTGACAATAAATTTTTTACTATTTACCAAATTGTAACCTTATTTTCATTGTTTTTAACTTAATTACGATATTGTCACCACATTTTCAAAATCCTTATTTTCAGTTTTTAAAATTTTGAATAGGAAACACTGAAAACAACTTTTTGTTGTTTTCAAATTTTCAAGAAATTTAAGAAATGCTTTTAAGAAAATGTTATTTAAATTTCTAACCAAACACGTTTTCACTTTTGTTTCCTGTTTTTAAAGAAAATGAAAAAAAAACCCAAACCAAACGGACCTGATTTGCCTATTTCTTGTTTTTATTTTCACTGAAAATAAGAAACATGACTAAAAATGCGTTTGGTTAAAATTTTTGCAAATGTTTTCTAAAAAAAATTTTGAAAACAATAGAAATTGCTTTCAATGTTTCCGGTTTAAACTGAAAACAAGTATTTTGAAAATGGTGGTAAAGTTGTAAATATGTTGAAAAACTATAAAAAAAAACGGTGACACTTAAGTAAATAGAAGGTGTAACAAAGTAAAAGAGAGAAAAGAGAAGAAAGAATGGAATCACTGACTTGTTACTAGTTAGGTTTCCTGTGTGCCTATTTATAATAAAATATTAGGGTTACACTAAAGGTCCAACTTACTAAGGCAACACTCAACTAGGGAAATACATAATACCTCATAACATAAGGAAACACATAATAACTCATAACACTCCGCCTCAAGTTAGAGCAATATATCAATCATGCCCTGCTTGTTACAAATGTATTGAACCCAAGACTTATTAAGTGCTCAGTAAAGACATCAACAAGTTGTTCTCCAGTTTTAATATGGCTCATAGAGATCTGGCCATGCTAGATCTTCTCGTGAATAAAATGACAATTAGCTTCTATATGTTTCATCCTTTCATGAAAAACTGGATTTGTGGCAATATGAATGGCTGCCTGATTATCACACTATAACTTCATGGGACCAGTACTCCTAAAGCAAACTTCCTCCAACAGTTGAAATACCCATAGGAGTTTATAATTTTCTAGGGTCATGGCTTGGTATTTAGATTCCACACTTGATCTTGCCACCACATTCTGCTTCTTACTTTTCCAAGATACAACATTTCTTCCCACAAACACACAATATCCAAAAGTATATCTCTTGTCAATAGGTGACCCAGCCCAATTGACATTGGAGAAACCTTCAATTCTGCAATGCCTATGATCATTGTAAAGAAGCCTTCATCCGGGCGTAGTCTTCAAGTACCTCAAAATGCCTTGTAATGAATCCCAATGAACAGTATGAGGAGATGCCATGAATTGACTCACAACACTGGCTGCAAATGATATGTTAAGGTGAGTAACTGTGAGATAGTTTAACTTCCTAACTAGTCTTTGGTGTCTCTCTGGATCAGACAATAATTCACCATCATCTGTTGTAAGTTTCAAATTCAAGACCATATGAATCTCACACAGTTTAACTCCAAGTAATCCTGTCTCAGTCAACAAGTCAAGTACATACTTTCTCTATGACAAAAGAATACCCTTCCTGATACAACTTACTTCAATCACTATAAAATATTTTAGGTAGCCCAAGTCTTTAGTCTGAAATTTGGATTGGAGGAAACTTTTAAGTGCATTGATGCCACACTTGTCATTCCCAGTTAGTACAATTTCATCCATATATGCCACCATCATGATACACCCAGCACTAGAGTGTCAATAGAATACTAAATGATCATAACTGCTCATGTGTAACCTAAACTCAATAACCACCTCACTCAGCCTCCTAAACCAAGCTCAAGGTAATTGTTTCAATCCATACAAATATTTGCGTAATCAACAGACTTTACCAATCTCCCTTGAGCAACAAACCTAGGTGCTTGCTCGATATAAACTTTCTCCTGGAGATTGCCATGCAGAAAGACATTCTCAACATCTATTGATGAAAGGCTAGTGGCGGGTAGTAGCCAGAGAAATAAACAAACGAAGGGAGGATAATTTGGCAACAGGAGAAAATGTCTCGGAGTAATAAATACCATAAGTCTAAGCATAGCCTTTGGCCATGAAACGGGCCTTGAGACAAGTAACTGAACTATCAGGATTAACCTTCACTGTATAAACCCATTTACACCCGTACAACCCTATTTTTCCAGAAAAGAAAGAAACAAGATCCCAAGTATGATTTTGGTCAAAGGCAGACATTTATTATTTCATAGCAATGATCTAACCATTATGAGCAAGAGTGTCTTACACAATCTTAAGGATAGGGACAAAATCAAAGGAGGTAACAAAAGATTGAGAAGCAGAAAACAACTAGTTAAAATGAACAAAGGAAGAAATGAGATAGGTGCAAGAACGTTTACCTTTCCAAAGGGTAATAGGGAGGTCTGAACTTGTGTTCGAAGATGAAGCAGTGGTAGAGACCAGGAATCAAGAGTCTTGGGGGAAACAATTGGTATGTCCTGCAGTGCAAAGGTCTAGAAGGGTTCAGTATCGTGAGTATACCTGAGTAATTAGAGGATGAGGGGCAGGGGACTTAGGAACAGGCTTAATGGGCTAGACATGATAGACTAGAAAGTCATCAATGGACACATAGAAGGCATGTTGGTCAAATTGAAAGGGGGTAGACTCAATGAAAGTAACATCAGCGGAGATGACATAACAACCTAAATCAGGAAATAAACAACGATACCCCTTCTAAGACTGAGAATACCCAAGAAAAATACACTTTAGGGAACGAAGATCAAGTTTGGACACATAGGGACGCACATCATGAACAAAGCAAGTACAACCAAAGATATAAAGAGTAAATGGAAACGAAGAGTGAGACGGATGTAAAACATAATAGGGGGATTGACCATCTAACACAAAGGAAGGTAAATGATTAATCAAAAAATAAGCAATAGAAATAGCATCAGCCCAAAAATGTTTAGGAACATTCACGCAAAATAAAATAGCACGGGCAACCATTAAATATCTATTTTTTTCTTTCGACTACCCCATTCTGTTGAGCAGTAACACTATAGGAAGACTGATGTAAAATACCATGTTGAGTAAGAAATGAAGTAAATGAAGAAGAAAAGTACTCTTTAGCATTATAATTATGGAAAATCTTAATTGGAGTATGAAATTGTGTTTATATTTTAGAATGAAATACAAAAAATACTAAAAACACTTTAGAACAATTCTTTATTAAATAAAGCCAAGTGGCACGAGAATATTCATCAAAGAAAGTGATAAAGTATCTAAATCAAGTTTGGGACACAACATGACAAAGACCCCAAATATCTGAATGATCAACATCAAAGGGAGCTAAAGCTCGTTTATTAACATGCATAAGAAATAAAACATGACATTATTTAGCAAACTGATAGCACTCACATTTTAATTGAGATACTGACTCGAGACTGGACATAATTTCTTCAAAGCTAGAGGAAATGGATAACCAAAATTACAATGAAGTTCCAAGGGTGATGTGGTACTAAAGCAGGTGATGGAAGAAGGTATAGAAGGTGACAGGCACTCCATAATGTATAGATCATTTGATTCATAAGCTCTACCAATAATCTGCATTATCCCAAAATCCTAAAACACACAATGGTTAAGGAAAAATTCAATATTGCACTATAGGGCTCAGGGTGATCTTACTTACAGAAATCAAATTGAAAGGGAATTTAGAAAGGTAAAACACAATGGATAAAGGGATGGATGAGGAGGGACTTGCTATACTGCTCCCAAGGACTATGGCTAATGAACCATCTACCAAAGTTATATAAGGCAAGTGGGATGATTGAGAAAATGAAGTCAGAATACCTGTGTCATCAGTTATATGATTGGTCACACCTAAATTAATGACCCAACCACTAAGGATAGAGGAGAGATAGGCAGTAGAGGTACCTGTCTAAGCTATAGTTACTAAAGATTATGCAGAGGACTAAGCTACTTGAAACTGAGCAAATTGGGTATACTCGTCAGCGGTCAAGATAAAGATCTTAGGTTTGCCCCTTGACTGAAGATATGAAACAACTGTATTGGCCACCCATTGCTGCTTAGCAAGAAGTTTAGAACTATTACGTTTGAAGTGGCTACCTTGTTCCTTACAATAGTTACAAATAAAAGTTCCTTGTACACCCGAGAACCACCGCACCTACCCTAGGGAACAACCGGGGTTACTAGTCCCTAAGAAAGTAGATGTCTCACTCAGATAGTCACACTCTTAGAGGATTCTCTATTTGTTTGGAGCATACGAAAGTACACATCTTGTAGTTTTAGTTTGTCATAACTAGTTAGAATCTAGGACCAAGCTGCAATATACTCACCATGGAGACTAGTAAGAAAGTCGATAGCCGCCATTTGCTCTCGTTGTTCTCATATGTCCCGAACATCATTAGTAATTAAGAGAATAGTGTTGAGTTCCTCATAAACTTTCTTATATTGGGTGTAGTCATATGATAAGGAGATATCTTTCTAATCGAATCTGTAAAAGTCCTAAAGAATATAAAAAATATAAGCCAAGTTCTCCTCGTTTAAGTATAATGACTCCAAATAATCCTAGAGATCTTTGACTGTGTAACAATGAGTCGTAATGTCCTTAACACAAGCTTCCAAAGTCTGGCTAATTAGGCCATAAAGGTGCTTATCATACTGAATCCATTTCTTCTTGAAGCCTCATCTTGTGGAATAAGGTTAGTCAAATGCTCCTCCATCTTCACACCGTACATGAACATTTCAACAACTTTCCTCAATTGGGTATAATTACAAGGACCTTATAATTTTATATCAGTAATTTTAATAGGTGTTGGAATTAATTCAGACACCAACTGCTTCACTCAAGCAAGAAATAACCCAACTACTTTCGAAATGTTTATCAGCCATGATTACAAAAATACAAAAGCCAAGAAAATAGGCCCTACTAAAAAATGAAAATAAATACCAAATACAATAAATAATCTAAGTAACAAAATTTAGTGATAAAGAAATACTCAAAACATCCAAAGAAGCATAAAAATGGTCACAAATCAGAAAATCACACCTGAATCACAGACTCAGTGGCTATCAATCACTATGAACACTTATCATTGAAGCTCTAAGAACCTAGAAAATGGCTGATGACTACCAAAACACACCAAATCAAGTTAGATCCATGCCAAAAATGAAGCAAACTGCCTTAAAACGCATCAGATAAGAGCTTTCAAACTTCAAATAACAAACCCAGGTTACCATCGTTGAACACTGTCATCACTGATTAGGTTTGTTGCTTTGACAATGTGGTTTAGTAGCAGGCAAACCTCGCCTAGCCACCACCAATCCAAAATTCTGGCCACAGCAGCAAGCAACGTCACTCACGTGATTTCATCTCATGCCCAGTACATGACTATGGTAGTATAGACCACACTGGTCAAAGAGGCGCCAGTCAACGGGGAAGAGGTGCTGGTTAGTAGGTGAAGGAACAAAGGGTAATTTAAGGAATTAGGAAAGTAGGGAATTAGGATTAGGAAGAGGTTGAGAAAAATAGCTGATACCATGTAACAAAGGTAAAGAGGGAAAAAATGAGAAAGAATGGAATCACTGACTTGTTATTAGTTAGGTTCCCTGTGTGTATATTTATACACTAAAGGCCCAAGCCTACTAGGATAATACTCAACTAGGGCAACACATAATAACTCATAACATGTTGAAATTTCCTTGGGTCTAACTCCCTTGAAAAAGTAACTTGTCAAGGAAGGGATGTGATATACTTATATGCAACACTTAACTACTCTATCCAGGCAATGTGAGATTTCCAACACTCTCCCTCAGATCGAAGGGAGTGCACCCACGATGGTGGTATTAAAAAAATTAAGTAATAACTACCCATGAGTTTTTAAAAACAAAATATCTTGATTTTAGGGTTGTTATTAACTCATTTCACCCCTCACATGTGACAGGTGAAAGGAGTGGTTTATTATGAGAGGTGAAAGGAGTAGTTAATGACCCTTGAATCAAAATGAATGGCTAATATTAAAACACTCATTAAAAATACATGTGTCACTCATGTGACCTTAAATTAGCAACTAATCATAAACCGTTCATTTTGGGTTTTAAGGTCACATGAGTGGCACGTGCATTTTTAATTAGTGTTTTAATCTTAGTCATTCATTTTAATCTAATGGTCATTAACTACTAGTTTTACCTGTCATAATAAACCATTCCTCTTGTAAGATGCGCCCATATATATATATATATATACTTTAATTGTATTTCTTAAGGATGTACTTTGTATTTTGAATGTTAGTTACTTTGTTATTTCAAGTTCTTTATTGTGTTATTGGATGTTTTAATTAAATCTAACTTTGTTATTTAAATATTAAGTGGTTTGAATTTTTAAAATTTTTTTATTTTATTAAATATGGCCAAGCCTAGACTTTAAGATTAAAAATATGGTTCGGTTTAGGCCTAGACTTTGAATTTTAAACTAGGTTAAGGTTAGGCTTAAGCCTCCATAATACATGCTATTATGAAGGCTAAAACTATCCCCTCCCTTGAGCCCATATCATGAACATCCTTACTCACAATCATAACGGCAAATTTTTCAAGATAGGATATTCAGTATGTAACAAACCTAGAAGGGGTAGGTGTTATGCTATTAACATTATTAATTGTTTTTTGGTGTGATTATATTTGTTTCCTATCACTACAAGAAATCAACGATTCTCTTGCAAAATCTCTCAGGATAAAAAATTCATGAGAATTCCTCATAGAAATAACACGTATTTCTCACGAATATCTTGTTAGATGGAATTTTGTGCCATTTTCTCGCATAATTCCTTGTTGAGAAAATTTCATGAGAAAAAATGCGCCAACATGGTAGGAACGTGGCACAAAGAGATTCTCACGGATAGTTGTCCATGAAAAACATATACAAACATTACTCTCGAACCTCAGTCTATGAGAAAAAATGCACTAACATGGCAGGAACTGGGCGAAGATATTCTCACGAATATATGTCCGTGAGAAACATCTTCATAAATGAAAAGCATCATTTCTGGCAGGATTTCGCACGAAAGTAGTCCATCATAAGTAGTGTGTTTTGATGTTTTTGAAATTTGAATTTCTCACTGATAAAATTCATGAGAAATTCTGTGAGAAATAAAACACGTTGTTTTAATTTAATAATTAGGGTTTCTGGAATTTGAGTTTCACGTAGGCCAAATACATGAGAATTGAAAAACACTGTTTCACTTAAGTGGTGCAAATTAAAGTTTCTGAAATTTGATTTTCTCATTGACAAAATCTGTGAGAAATTTTGTGAGAAATTCTGGCTATCTTCTCCGTCTCTCATCCCCCCCCCAATGGACACCAATCACTTGCTCCGAAAGTATTTTCTCCTTGATTATGATTTTATTTTGGGTTGGGGTTTATAAGTAATACTATAGCAAAGGCTCTAAAATATTAAAAGAGTGCTCTACAGTATAGAGTTGCTGTTTTAAATTTTGAATTAGTGAGGCGAGGAAGGGGAAAAAGCACCACATAATGTTAGCATTTTATAAGAACAATTTAAATGCATTCATCTAGATTTTATATTTTGGTTTTATATTTATTGGACTTACTTCATTTTGATGCTCCATTCCCCTAATCCTTGCTACCTCCCCTTTATATTTTAGGTTTTCATCCATGGATGGCCTTATGAACCCTCTTCTTGCATGGCTTTATCCACCCTACAATTGCATCTTATTCTTGGCATTTTTTCTTCTTGTTTTTGTCATTTGGAAAAAACTTGAGGCCTTACTTGGTACCTCGCTGGATGCTCTCTTTGTCAGATGGGATTGTTAATGGTGTGAATTAGTTAAGTAAATAACCTTTCCTCCTTTTCTTGTCAAGCCATTGAATGCATTAATATATAGTTTAAACCAACAAAATAAGATTGGATTGTTTTCTACTTTGCTTTAGACATAGATTTCTCCTTTTTAGTTTGTTTTTATCTTTTGAATATCTATCTTTCAAAGTTTTGGAGAGATATTCTTTGTTTCTAATTATTATCATACCAAATAATATTGTCTCTCCTATTAGATTTTGGAGAGAAATTTCTCCCTAATAAACCCCTTTGGAAATCCAAAGCTCCTTTCAAGGTTAAGTCCCTAATTTGGACAATAATCCTCAATAAGATTAATACTAATGAATTGTGTCCCAGCTCGAGATTGATTATGTAAAATTTTGATTTCTTTGCTCTTAACTTTTGGCCTTATCAACTAAAACTTTTCATATTATAAACCTTCAACTGGATTGCTACAATTACTTTATATGCTGAGTATGCCATTTTACACTATTAATTCTATATATATAAAAGTGATAATGTTGGCCTGCTTGGTCTAACCCATATAGGGAGCAAAAGAGTAGTGCAGATATCATGTGGTTTCATGATATTCTTCTCTATTTTTGGTATTATATTCTACTTGGAACCAAATGACAAGAGTTTCCTCTCTATTCTACAATTCTACTGTAATTGTTTTACTTTACCATGTCTCTTTTAGAGAAATTCAAAGCCTTTTTTGCATTGATTCAGTTTACCGATATTTGCTACTATATACTATGTTTTGTTTGGTATTGTAGGTAGGTAATGTTGCTTTTATGTAAGTAATTAGAATTTGACAAGTAGTTATCTGCATGACAATCTATTACTCTTTTATTTGTAGCTACTATTGGAATCTTGTTATGTAGTTTCCTATAGCAACTCTATCTGAAATCTTTTATGTTTTCTCTATTCCTTGGGATTTCCATGCCTTAATGTTTTGTCATGAACACTATGGTCATGTATTTTGAAATTTGATTTATCTGTAGATTCTTTTCATATGACTATTATTATGATTTAATCAAATCTTATTTGGTTATGGAAAGAAGCTCAAATTTCTGCATATGAGTATGTATCGACTACGTATTCCATGAAAATCTTGATACTAAAACCTGTAGTGTTATGAAGATACTGAAATATGCTTTTGTGTAAAATGTTTTGGAATCGTGGAAAATTCTGATAGTGGAACATCTGGGTATGTCATAACGTGACAGATGCAAAAATTGCACCATCATGACCTTAAGGCGATAAAAGGGAAAAAATACAAAGATAAAATTTGGAGTCGCCACCAATTAATTATAAGGACAATTGGGATCCTTTTAAAATCCAAAAATTGGCCCTTGGAACCAGAGGATGGGTTCGGGAGTCTAATTACGTGTGGGGAAGGTGTTAGGTACCCCACAACGTCCATCCCTAAGGATGGTTATCCTAAATATGTTTGTGCTTAAATTTATTATTGTGTTTGAATTATCCCTTTTTATTATTTTAATTTTAAGAAAAATAAAGAAGTAC
>JASKGM010026045.1:14316-27549 GCA_034509205.1 Ceratonia siliqua | reverse complement strand
CAGAGTAATCCAAAGGTTCGACCCAGTGTTACCACATACTACAGTTAATGCTATGTTGGTATATATTGGACAAAGATAATTTAATTTGGTAATCTCGGCAGTTATCAGGTATATGCAGATGAATGAGAAATACTTGTGACCTATAAGATTTTGAATATAACACCAAAGGAAGAGAACAATGAGTGGTTGCGTGATAACATTTTCCATACAAGATGCACTTCTCATGGAAAGGTATGTGATTTAGTCATTGATGGGGTAGTTGTTCTAATGTTGTAGCAAAAATGATGATAGAGAAATTAAAACTTAAAATTGAAGAACATCATATACTTTATAAAATCCAATGGATTCATTTTCAATCTAACACAAAGTTGGAAAGCTTAACAAAGTTGTTGATGCTTTGAATAGGAGGCATTACTTTCTTAACATAATGGAATCAAAGGTGTTGAGGTTTGAAGTTCTAAAGGAGTTGTATTCAAGTGATTCAGATTTTAGCACAATTTGAGAGTCTTGCTTTAAGGGCTCCAAGAATCATTTCTTTTGTAGAATGGATTTCTTTTCAAAGATAACAGGTTGTGCATTCTTATTTGTTCTTTGCGTGAGGAAATCATTAGATAAGCTCATAGAGGTGGACTTGTTGGTCACTTTGATGAAAATAAGACTTTGATTCTTGTGCAAGAAAATTTTTATTGGCTAAAACTTACTTATGATGTTATGTGAATTATGGATAGATGTGTAGTTTGTCACAAACCTAAGAGTCATGGGCAAAATACTGGTCTTTACACTCCACTTTTAGTCCCAAATGCTCATTGGGAGGATGTTAGTATATATTTTGTTGTGGGTTTGCCTTGCACTCAACAGAGCAAAGATTCAATTATGGTGGTTATTAATCGTTTTTCTAAAACTGCTCACTTTGTTCCTTGCAATAAAAATTGTTGATGTTTCTCTTGTTTATGATTTTTATTTTAAAGAGATTTGAAGTTCATGGAATTCCCAAGTCAATTACTTCAGATCGAGACTTGAAATTTATGAGCCATTTTTGGAGAACTTTATGGAAGGCACAAAGTTGCAATTTAGTACTACATGGCATCCCCAAATATGTGCAAACTGAGATTGTTAATAGAACATTGGGAAATTTTTTGAGAAGCTTGGTTAAAAAGAGCATTAAGCAATGTGATTTGGTTTTACCGCATGCTAAATTTGCTTATAATAGATTCGCTAGCCAAACTACTGGTTATAGCCCATTTGAAGTTGTTTATGGTTTGAATCCAAATGGTCCTCTTGACATGGTTCCTCTTCCAACTAAACATCAATTTAGTGGTGATGTTGAAGAAAGAGCAAACTTCATTAAGAAGTTGCATGAGCATATCAAAGAAAAGATTGTAAAGCAAAATGAGAAGTATCGAGTTGAAGCTAACAAACATAGAAAGTATGTTGAATTCAAAGAAAGTGACTTGGTGTGGATTCATCTTAGAAAAGGGAAATTTCTAACTGGAAAATTTGCTAAGCACAAGACTAGGGTTGATGGTCCCTTTAAAGTGTTGAAGTGTATTGAAGAAAATGCTTACAATATTAAGTTACCTGCAGAATATGGAGTATATGATATATTCAATGTTGCAAACCTTATTCCTTTTCATGAAGATAATGATAACTCGAGGTTGAGTTCCTTTCAACCAGGGGAGCATGATGCAGGAGTATATCAAATAAAAGGCCAACATTGACCAAAAAAGCTTACCGAAGCCCAACAAGTGAAGATCATGTTGTCAGGAAATTAGAATCTGGCCAAACTTTCTTTGAATGTTTGAACGTCCAATCCATGACCAAATTCGTTCATGAGTACTTGTTGGAAAGCTCTACATGTCTAGTTTCTGATCGATCAAGCAACAATTTCTAGAATTAGTTAGAATATTTTTATTAAAGTATGTCAGGAAAGTCTTCAGTCAACAACTTCTATTTATTGCTTAATTAAATAGCTTAGTAATCTGTTACTGAACATTGAAAATGAAAATAAGCTTTCATTTTTTAGATTTCCTATACTTGGAGGGATATTCCAAGACTATCTATTTATTTGTCCTTCTTAGGAGTCTTGGGGGACTTTTTCAAACTATTCAGATAATTCAAGAAGTTAAAGAGCCTTCTATGCCTTCTTCTTTTAGTTATGTATCTCTTTGGTGGATTCCATTGACTGGTGAACTTGCTTGCATTTTTTATCTCTTTGGTGGATTCCAAAGGCGATGAGTGCACAAACTCTGTATCTTTAAGGTTGTGGGTTTCTTAGGACGATGGCATTTAGTGGTCCAACAATTATTTTATTTTCGCTTCTATCAGAATGTTTTTTATTTCTAATTGCTTCTCTTTTTATACTTAACGTATCTGAGTGTTTCTTTAGTTGTTTTCATAGTTCAAAATCTGTGCTTTCATTTAGCTTTAGAATCATTCCATTTCAAGTTGTGTTGTGAGATATAAGTGAAAATACACTGTAACCACAAATTGGTTATTCATCTTCTTCAAACAATTTCCAACCCTTACTAGAATATAATTAATTCAGGTAAGAAAATGAAAATTTCTTCGGTGAGTAGGAGATTTTATATAGTTAATGATTTTAAAATAAATAAAGTTTTAAAATAATTATTCTATTTTTATTCTTTGGTCTATTGTGGATTTACATCTTACTCATGATCTTTATTTGTATATTGCTATATATGAACTTAGAGATTTTTAGTACTTTGATATGATAATTAATGGTATTAAAACTTTAAACTTATTAATTTTTTTATCTTTAAATAAAAGAATTAGCAATATATAATTATTTAAAAATTTATAATCTCCCACTAAAATTAGCTATTCCAAATTTTAAAACTGAACTTCACTTTGATATTTTAAAATTAAAATAAAAGAATTATAATTCAAAGAAATTATTTAGAATTTTTCTACATTATTTTTATAAAAAAATTTATAAAAATAAAAGTATCGTAAATGTCAAGCCTCTAATCAATATACATGGATTTACCTAACTTGGTCTCTTGATGTCTTCCTAATACATACGATGTCTTCCTAATACATATTATAACTTTAGAACATTAATTATGTAAAAATTTATAATTTTTCATTATTATTTTTAAAATAAAAATATTATCTTAGGATATGAGTAACAATCCTAAGACAATACTTACGTCTTTCTCGTGATATTATATGTATATTATTATATATGAACTTAGAGATTTTTTACTACTTTGATATGCTAATTACTGCTAGTTAAAACTTTAAACTTATTAACTTTTTCTTTAAATATAAGAATTAGCAATAGATAATTATTTAAAAATTTATAATTTCCAACTAAAATTATCTATTCCAAATTTTAAAACTGAACTTCACTTTTACATTTTAAAATTAAAAGAAAAAAAATTATAACTCAAAGAAATTATTTTAATTTTATTTTTACATTATTTTTATAAATAAAATTTTATAAAAATAAAAGTATCGTAATTGTCAAGCCTTTAATCAATATACATGGATTTACCTAACTTGGTCTCTTGATGTCTTCCTAATACATATTATAACTTCAGAAAAATGATTTTAATAATTTATAATTTTTCATATTTATTATTATTTTTTAATAAAAATATTATCTTAGGATATGAGTAACAATCCGGTTTATTCTTCCCACTAAATACCAATTATAACTTAACTGTTTATCTAAAATATTTAAATTCTGAAACTATATTTTATTTTTATATTTTAAATAAAAAATTATAATTAATTATGTTATTTAAAATTTTATATAAATTCTTCTAAAGAACTTACATTTTAAAGTTACCTTTTATTTAAATATTTTATAATTAGAACGTAAAAATCATAATTAATGGTAATTATTTAAAATCTTATAAATATTTATTTTCCTAATTTTCTTAAAATATAAAAAAATTATGATTTAATATAACTTGTGATTCTTATATTTTTATTAATTTTCAGTTTAATCCCTACAACTTTTTTTTACAATTAAATCTCTAAATTTTTAGTTATTTTTAATTTAATTTTACTGTCATTTACAATTATTATTCTGTTAATTGAATCTAAGTTAATAGAAATAAGGACTAAGCCAAAAATTAAATGAAATTATAAAGACATTTTTCTATTATTTAAGGGTGAGTTTTTCATTTAGTCTCAATAATTTTATTAAGTTTTTAAGTTTTTATATTTTTATTAATTTAATGATTGATTAACGGAGTAAGAATGGTATTGAGTCTATTGACTAAATTAAAAATAGTTGAGACTTTAGAGACTCAATTGCAAAGAAAAAGGTAGGTGTTATGTTACTATTGAAATATGTTACCTTTTATTTTTTTCATTTTCATTTTTATTTTTGTTTTTGTTTTTATTTTAAGAAATAATTTAAAAAATTTTAAAAAATAAAAAATAATCGAAAGAATTTTTGTACTTTTTTTTTATTTAGTTTTGAATACTTATGTTATGAATTTTTTTTTAGATTTTTAAAATTATTTCTTAAAATAAAAATTAGAAAAAAACTAAATAAAAAAATTAAAGCTTGATAAAATTATAAGGGTCTTGTTAACTAGTTTCAACACTGGTTAAGGAACATTAATGTTTTTGAAAAGTGTTTTTCTTATTATTATATTCAACCATTTCTATCTATCTATTTATCATTAATATTATATAAAGATAATGTTTAGAAAATAAGACTCGTCATTGAATTGGTGAAGGTCGTTGGTCACAAGTGTCTGACCGTTGTTGAATCGATGTGAATTAAAAAGTATATATTTTTATTTTTTAATTTATATATAATATAATATGTTATATATATAAAATAATTAATTATAAAAGTAAATTAAAATGAAAATAGTATATTTTTATAAAAAAAGAAGACATTTTCAAAAAATGAGAAATCATTTTACCTTTATGGGTGTTTGGTTTCATAAATGTTTTATTCTTGAAAAATTGACATTCCATGAAAGTTTTATTTTAGGAATAAGATTTCAAGAAAATTGAAAAAATGTGTTTGGTTGCCACTCAATTTTTTTGGGAATACTATAATGTATTTCTATTCTTGTGTTTATTTCATATAACATATTCCTAAAAATATTAATAAAATTTATAGAAATACCCTTTGATTGCATTAAAAATAATTAAATAAAATAATATATATACCAAAATAATTTCAGCATTATAAATAATTCTATCATTATAAATATTTTATAATAATAATTTTATATTTCCATATTAATTAATTTTAATTAATTATATTTATTTATTAAAAAGTATTAAATATAAAATGTATTATAAATTATATTTATCAAATGTATTTGGGTAATATTTAATTATATTTATTAATAATTTTATATTTTCATATTAATTATATTTATATTTCCATATTAATTAATTATATTTATTTATTAAAAATATTGGATATAAAAAAGCATTATAAATTATTTATCAAAGAGTATTTGAGTAATAACTAATCCTCAAATTTTTCATTCCCTCCCATAATCTTTATAATTAATGTGTTTTGGAGGAATGTTTATTTTATAAAATATGAAAAAAGTGCATTCCTAAAAAAATATATTATGGAAATAATTTTTCTAGATTTTCAAAAATTTTTTTTTACATCCCTGTACCAGACGCGCATTTAAATGTTTACCAAAATGTAGCCAATTTGATAACAACATTCCTTAATATTCTCTCATCTAAACACTACATAAGTGATTTAGGCTAAATTTGTTAAACGACAGACCAAATTCACCGCCCCAATGACCAAACGATACTCTAAAATTATTAAGCAAAAAATAAGTTCAATTAGTTGTCTTATGGTGCCAGTCCAAAGCCTATCCCCTTCTTCTTCTTCGTGGATACTAGCAACGTCGTCGAGTAGAGTGAATGATAGAACATAGAAGGGGATAACCCGAGTGGTAGAGTTAGTGCTTCAATTATTTAGCAGTTATTTTGCTTCAGTTATTTAAGAACTTAGTGGGATTATCCACTAAATAGTAGTGATTTCAGCTAACAACTATATTCCTATATTTTAGGAACATTAGCTGGTTAGTTATCAGTTTGTCGTATGTTCCACGATTATAGGATAGTTCGTGGGCTATTGTTAATATATTTTCTTCTATTCTATTTGTAAGGTTATATATAGCCATTCTAGTTTTAATGAAAGTTGTCCATTCTCCCATACCCACTTATTTGCAAACATTAAGAGCTAACATTTTGGTATTAGAGCGTGGAAAGTGAATTAAAGGAGAGAAACCTGCTTCATGGTAGCTGAGAGTAACGACTTTGTGCAACCTTCCATTCCTCAGTTCAATAGCCATTATGACCATTGGGATATGCTAATGGAAAATTTTATGAGATCAAAGGAGTACTGGAGTTTGATCGAGCAAGGGATCACTACAGCAACAGAAGGAGAGGTTCTCATTGAAGTACAGAGGAAACATATTGAGGATTAGAAATTGAAAGACCTAAAGACAAAAAATTATCTGTTTCAAGCAATCGATAAACCCATTTTAGGGACTATTCTAAAGAAGGATACCTCTAAGGACATTTGGGATTCCTTGAAACAGAAGTACCAAGGAACAACAAAAAGTGAAAAAGGCTCAACTTCAAACTTTTCTCAAAGAGTGGGAAGTTCTTCATATGAAGGTAGGGGAAATAGTTTTTGATTATTTCTCTCGTATACTCACCATAGCTAACAAGAAAAGAATACATGCTGAGCGTATGACTGATGTAGATGTTATAGAAAAAATTCTACGCTCCATGACTTCAAAATTTGATTATGTTGTATGCTCTATTGAGGAATCTAATGATCTGGATCACCTATTAATTGATGAATTCCAAAGTACTGTAGTGGTTCACGAGCAACGAATGAATGGACATGCAGCTGCTAAAGAGTAAGTACTCAAAGTAACTCATAATGATCATTCAGTAAGCAAAAGTCGTGGTTGGGGAAGAGGCAGGTTGTCATTTGACAAATCCAACATCGAATGTTATCACTGCCATGATTTGGGACATTTTTAGTATGAATGCCCAAAGAAAGAGCATGATACAATAGCAAATTATGTAGAAACCACCGAAGACATGCTACTAATGGCTCATGTAAAATTGGAATACAGTCAGCATGAAGAAACTTGGTTTTTGGATTCAGGGTGCAATAATCATATGTGCGGGCAAAAAGAGATATTCTTATCTCTCAATGAATCCTTTAGACAGTCAGTTAAACTTGGAAATGACACCTGCTTGGAGGTAATGGGCAAAGGGAGTATAAAGTTAAAGGTTAATAACATGTTACATATGCTTACTGATGTGTTTTATGTGCATGCATTGACTAACAACTTGTTAAGCCTTGGGCAGCTACAAGAAAGAGGTTTGACTATAGTTATTAAGAGAGGAGGATGCAAGATTTACCATCCAGAGAAGGGTTTGATCACTGAAATTAGAATGACATGAAATCGCATGTTCACATTACTGGTTTATCCCCAACAAGTAGAATCATCATGCTTCAATGCTACCATCAAAGAACCAACACTTCTTTGGCATCGAAGGTATGGACATTTAGGTTACAGTGCCTTGAAAGTACTTTAGTAAAAAAATATGGTGCATGGACTACCTCCTATTAATACCAATATGCCACTATGTGAAAATTGTTTAGTGGGAAAGCAGTAAATGGATCTGTTCCTAAAGCAAACTACCTGGAGAGCCACCCAAGTCCTACAACTCATCCACATTGATATTTGTGGACCCATTAGACTAGCCTCTAATAGCAACAAGAGGTACATTTTAAATTTATTGATGATCTAACTTGAAAGATATGAATTTACTTCTTAATATAGAAATCAGAAACATTTGTGATGTTTAAACACTTCAAGGCACTTGTTGAAGAAGAAGCTGGTGAAAAAATTCTCTACATCAGGTCTGATAGGGGAGGAGAATTTACTTCAATTGAATTCTTAAATTTTCTCAATGACTGTGGCATAAAACGTCAATTAACTGCAGCTTACACTCCACAGCAGAATGGAGTAGCAGAGCATAATAATCGAACTATACTCAATCTGATTAGAAGCATGCTTACTGAAAAGAAGATCCCAAAAACCTTATAGCCTGAAGCTACAAAACTAGACCATTCATGTCTTAAACCACAGTCCTACACTAGTTGTGAAGAATGTTACACCAGAGGAGGCATGGACTGGTAAAAAACCATATGTTGCATACTTCCTAGTATTCGGTTGTATTGCATATATCCATGTTTCAGAGGCCCAGCAAACTAAATTAGATGAAAGAAGTCTGAAATGCATTCTACTTGGAGTTAGCAATGAATCGAAGGCATATAGGCTTTATGATCTAGTATCAAAAAGAATAATCACAAGTAGAGACATGAAGTTTGATGAAAATAGTAGCTGGAGTTGGAATGACAACACATTCACTACTAACCTTGAGTGGAATGAAAATATAGAAGTTGATGATAGAACTGAATCTAAAGCTATACAAGTTGAAGCTTATACTGAAGTGCATGAACAAGTCCATCCAATACAAGTTGAAGCCGATACTTAAATACATGAATAAGTTCAACCTATTTCACAAGAAGGTAAACTTCGTAGACCACCAATATGATTGCAAGACTATGTCACTAGGGAAGGTTTATCTGAAGAAGAAGATGTTGCATATTTTTTCATGGCTACAAATAATAATCCCATCCATTATTCAGAAGCTATAAAGTGGAAGAAGTGGAAGAAGGCTAACGATGCTGAGATTGAAGCAATATAGAAAAATAACACCTTGGTATTGACAGAACTACCAAAGCATAAAAATCAATCGGAGTGAAGAAATTAATCAGAGTGAAGTGGGTCTATAAGACTAAACTTAAAGAAAATGGAGAAGTTGAGAAGCATAAAGCTTGTCTCATAGCAAAAGGCTATGCTCAACAATGGGGCATTGATTATGAAGATGTATTTGGTCCAATTGCTAGGATGGATACAATTTGATTAATTGTCTCCTTGGCTGCACAAAAGGGCAGGAACATCTATAAATTAGATGTTAAGTTCGCTTTTCTACATAGAGAGCTTAAGGAAGAAGTATACATTGATCAACCACTTGGTTACATTCAGAAGGGAAGCGAACAAAAGGTTTACAGGTTAAGGAAGAACTTGTATGGGCTGAAGCAAGCCCTACGCGCATGGTAAAGTCGCATTGAGTCCTATTTCATCAATGAAGGCTTTGAAAAATGTTCTTATGAACACACATTGTTCACAAAGACTACAATAAGAGGTACCGTTTTAATTGCTTGCATTTATGTTAATGATTTAGTGTTTACTGGGAATGATAAACAATTGTTCACTAATTTCAAACACTTTATGATGGTTGAATTCAATATGACTGATCTTGAAAGAATGAGGTCATTCAACAATCAAATGGTATCTTTGTTGGACAAAGAAGGTATGCAGAGGCACTTTTAAAGAGGTTTGACATGATGAATTGCAATTATGTGAAAAATCCAATTGTTCCAAGATCAAAGTTAATGAAGGATGACAATGGCTTGAAGGTGAATAGTATAACCTACAAAAAACTTGTGGGGAGCTTAATGTATTTGACTATAACACGCTAGATTTGATGTTTACTGTGAACTTAATTAGTTGTTACATGGAAAGCTTATATGAAAATCACTTACTTGCAACCAAGAGAGCGTTAAGATATCTGAAAGGCACTGTCAACCTTGGCTTATTCTATTGTAGAGGAAAAGAAGAAGATTTAAAAGGATTTAATAATAGTGATTATGTTGGAGATTTGGAAGATAGGAAGAGCATATCAGGATATGTTTTTATTCTAAGTTCTGCTACTATATCTTGGTTTTCTAAAAAACAACCCATTGTTACATTATCTACAACTGAAGTAGAGTTTGTTGTAGTACCTTCTGGTGCTTGTCAAGCTATATGGCTGCGAAGGATTTTATGGAACTTGGTGGAATTATCCACTAAATAGTAGTGATTTCAATTGGCAACTATATTCCTGTGTCCTAGGAACATTAGTTGGTTAGTTATCTGTTTGTTGCATGTTCCACGATCATAGGATAGTTCGTGGGCCACTGTTAATATATTTTCTTTTATTCTATTTGTAAGGCTATATATAGCCATTCTAGTTTTAATTAAAGTTGTTCATTCTCCCATATCCACTTGTTTGCAAACATTAAGAGCTAATAGCAAACAAGGGGGGGAGGAAAGTAGCTGTCGAGGATAAAGAGGACATAACAATGTTCGTCTCTTTTCCCTCCGTCTCTACCACCAGCGAGAATTGAGAGTACCATTACTTGAGAGCTGTAAAACCAGTAGCCAAGAGAAAAAACTAGAAAAGTAGAGAACCAGCAGTTGAGCCAGATGATGGCGACGACAACTACCAGTTACTCGATCTCACCGGTAACGCCATGGATCTCTTCTTCTTCGCCATCAAGGAACTTACCCTCTAATGTATTTACAGCCTTCCTCTTCTATTTAATTATTTTAAAATTTTAATTCTATTTAATAATAAATTAGTACACCAGCATTTAGTTTGTAATAACTTGTAATCTATTGTTATTTTCATAAAACAAGTTTCTATTTAATAATTAATGGTAAGCAAGGTTTGGTTCCTAAATTTAAAGATAAATATTCATAAAAAAGAAAGAAGAAGATGAAGAAAAGTACACCTCTAGGCACAGTAACACTTACCCACATTAT
The DNA here is from genome assembly GCA_034509205.1 of Ceratonia siliqua. NCBI lineage: Eukaryota > Viridiplantae > Streptophyta > Magnoliopsida > Fabales > Fabaceae > Ceratonia > Ceratonia siliqua. The sequence goes on along the minus strand of JASKGM010026045.1, from coordinate 16,837 downwards.
ATATAGAATTAGGTTTAGTTTTATCTAGAATTGAAGATAAATATTCGTAAAAAAAGAAGATAAGTATATGTACAGTAACTCTTACCTACAGTATATATGGAATTGAAAATAAATGTAAATTATTTATAAAAAAAGATAAATGTAAATACTAAAATATAAGAACTAAGAGATTGAATTAGGATAACAATAAATTATAAGCTGTTATAAATTAAAATATTAATTTATTAAATAATTTCTAAATATAATTAAAAGATTAAAAAAATTAAATAGAGAAAGACAACAGTAACATATTAATTTTTCATAGACAAAAAATTGTATAACATTAATTAATAAATAAATAAGAATTTTTGAATATAATAAATTTTTTTTCAAAAACATTATTGTGCACAGTATCTTTAAGCCACTTGTTAACAAGACCCAAATTATAATAACTGAAATATATTGACATCAAGCCAATATATAAATATATAAAAACTAATTATTTTTTTTAAGAAGGAAAGGGAATAGAAAGTAGAAACACAGGCGCAACCACTTAGGGGAGAAAGAGAAAACATAAAACACGATGTATAAGCATGATCGGCGAGCTAATATGCAACTCAGTTGCTTTCTCTATGTCTCTGTTACAAAAGGTATGTTATCAGTAACGGCCACAACAACCATAACTAAGTAAACTGATTGGAAGCAGAAGAAAGAAACTGAAAACCTGATGTGGATTATTTTAATCTGATGTGGCGAGTATTACTGAACCATGTGACAATCACGTGATCAATGAAGTAAGAGGAAAAAGGGAAGTGGGCGTGTTCGAGTTGGCTAGTAGAAGGAGAGGCGAAGAAACTGATATATATACTTGTAATGAGTAGAATCAAATTAGATTTTTGGCAAAGAGTAAACTTCTTCTTTCTCCATCTATATCTTTGTTGCTCTCAGAATTCTTTCTTGACTAGAATTCCTTGATCCTATTCTAGTTCCTCAGTCAATTGTTCTTTGGAACTATTTCCTTGTAATTCCATTATGTGATTTGAGTTTTTTTCAATAAAATTTGATTTTATGGTATCAAATTGGTATAAGAGCTCGTTGACCCTTGGCAACCATGGTAGAATCAACGTGTACCCAAGCATCTCTGTGTGAAATTGATGAATCAGTGAATAGAAAATTTTTGGTAATGGAAGAAAGACTAGCAGATATGTTCAATGGCAAATTGATAGAAATGTTTGAGACTGTGCAGAGAATGTTAATGAATGTATCTAAACAGAAAGATAAGAATCAGATTGGAGAAGAATCAAACGCACATAGTTCTGGTAACCGCCAAGGAGGTAATTGTCATAATCCTTCTACCTCCCATACTCCTTACTCTTGTGCTACTAGACTAGCGAAAATAGATTTTCTGAGGTTTCATTGTGATAATGTGAAGGAATGGATTTTTGCGTGTGAACAATTCTTTTTAATTGATAATACTCCATAGCACATGATAATGGGATTAGCTGTTATACACTTAGAAGGTAAAGATTTACAATGGTGTCATGCTTTTGCGAAAGCTCTGTTAACTACTACTTTACCTAATTGGAATGAATTTGTGAAAATAATATTTAAAAAATTTGGTGATATATATAATGATCCTATATCAGAATTGAAAAGCTTGCATCAGTATGGGTCAGTACAAGAATATCATGATAGTTTTGATGCAATTTTGACTATAGTAGATCTACTTGAAGAATACTTGGTTAGTTGTTTTTTAACTGGCCTAAAACATGAAATACAAATGCACACGAGAATGTTTCAACCAAGGTCAGTTAGATAGGCTTTTGCACTTGTAAAACTTTGAGTCTGCCCATGTACCTAACTCCACTCACAAATCTTTGAATGCATACCAAGGCAAGAATTACTACAGTGTGCAAAACAGTTAAAATAGTTTTAAAACAGATGGGAAGGGTCAAAATGTAGGATATAAACCTCCACTATTACTTAAACCTAATAATGCTGCTTCTTCTACTGGTTCATTCAGATCTAGGCCATTAACTACTGCTGAGATTAATGAAAGAAAAGCTAAGGGATTGTGTTTTTTGTGTGATAAACCATATACCCCTGGACACCACTTAAAACATAAGAAAGCTCTATTGAATTATCTAGAATTAGAAGATGAAGTAGTAGAGGGTGAGGTATAGAAGAGGAAATAAAAGAATATGAAGAAAAATTACCTATTATTTCAGTCAATGTCCTCACAGAGTTGATTACTTATCAAATTATGAGAGTTACTGGGTTTTACAACAAGAAGCCTTTACACATCCTTATTGATAGTGGAAGCACACATAATTTTTTAGATGAAAGGCAGCTTGTAGGTTGGGGTGCAGGTTAGAACAAACTAGATCATTAGCAGCTTTAGTTGCAAATGGCAGTAAGGTTAATATAAGTGTTGTAGTCAAAGAGTTTAAATGGCAGATCCAGAATACAACATTTCACACTGATATGATGGTTCTTCCTCTTTCATGTTGTGACATGGTATTGGGTATTCAGTGGTTGATAA
>JASKGM010026045.1:0-14216 GCA_034509205.1 Ceratonia siliqua | reverse complement strand
TACAACATTTCACACTGATATGATGGTTCTTCCTCTTTCATGTTGTGACATGGTATTGGGTATTCAGTGGTTGATAACTTTGGGGCCCAAAATTTGGGATTTTGATAAACTAATAATGGAATTTACTATTGAGGGTAAAAGGCATGTGCTGAGGGGATCACTTGCTGCTATGATTAAGACCATTAAACCACAGAAAATGAACAAGCTAATGTATCAGGATGTCAACTTAACTATGATACAATTGTTTGAATGCAGTTTAATTAGTAGTGAGGGAATTCAATATGCGGAACTTAAGTCTTTAACTACTCATGCACAAGTAAGTGGTGATAGTATGCTAGTTCCCATTTCTGAATTACTTAAAAAATTCCAAGACATTTTTGAGGAACCAAAAGCCTTACCACCTTTTAGGGAAGGCCATAACCACCCTATAACAATGGTGCATGGTGCAAATCCTGTGAGCAAGAGACCCTATAGGTATCCTTCATACCAAAAGGATATCATTGACAAATTAATGGATGAGATGCTAACCAATGGTATAATACAGCATAGTACTAGTCCATTTGCTTCCCCTGTAGTGTTGGTGGTAAAAAAATATGGGACTTGGAGACTTTGTATAGACTATAGGGATCTTAATAAGCAAACTGTTAAGGATAGATTCCCTATTCCTTTAATTGATGATCTTATGGATGAGTTAAGAAATGCTTCTATATTTTCCAAAATAGATTTAAGGGCCAAGTAAGGATGGAAATTGAAGATATTCCTTAGAACCCACTCTGGACATTTTGAATACTTGGTAATGCCTTTTGGGCTTACGAATGCTCCTGCTACCTTTCAAAACTTAATGAATTTTATGTTTAAGTCATATCTAAGGAAATTTGTTTTAGTTTTCTTTGATGATATACTTATATACAATCAATCAATTGAAGATCATGCTAAGCATTTAGAGCAGGTTTTTCTATTAATAAGGGAGCATAAATTACTAGCCAAGAAAAGTAAATGTTATTTTGGATAATTTTATATCTAAGGAAGGTATATCAACAGATCCAGCTAAGGTTGCAACATTTAAACAATGGCCTAGTCCTGAAAATGTAAAGTAATTAAGGAGTTTTTAGGGCTTGCTGGATATTATAGGAGATTTGTCAAGGATTATGGATCCCTAGCCAAACCATTAACTAACCTTTTGAAGAAAGATAGTTTCCACTAGAGTAATGAAACTGAAAATGCATTTATAAACCTAAAGAATGCTCTCACTTCTTCACCAGTTTTGACCTTACCAGATTTTTCAAAGCTATTTGTGGTGGAAACTGATGCTAGTAGTTATGGGATAGGGACTGTTTTAATGCAAGATCATCATCCAATTACCTTTATCAGCAAATCCTTAGGGCCAAGACACTAGGCTTTATCAGTTTATGAAAAATAGTTACTACCAGTTATATTGGCTCTTCAAAAATAGAGGCACTACCTTTGGAACAGGCATTTTATCATACAGATTAATTAAAAGAGCCTTCAGTACTTGTTGAATCAAAGATTAACTACATATATACAGCAGGATAGGTGGCAAAATTTATGGAATTTGATTTTGAAATTCATTATAAACATGGGAAGGAGAATGTTGCTGCTGATGCACTTTCCAGGGTGCCTAAACAAGATATAACCCTTATGCTACTTTACACTATCAATTCAGACTTATTGACTAGAATACAATAGAGTTGGGATCAAGATCAGAATTTACAGAAAATAATCATCCAATTATAGCAGCAGTCTAATTATAGACATTAGACTTGGGTTAACATGAATTATGAAGAAAAAACAAGTTAGTTGTGGGAAATAACTCGGCATTGAAACAACACATTTTGGAATGGCTGGATACTTTTGCAATAGAGGGTCATTCTGGAAGGGACATTACTGCACAAAGAGTTAAGTCACTATTATATTGTAAGGGTATGACAAAAGATATTCAGAGTTTTGTAAGGGAATGTGTTATATGTCAAAAGTGTAAGTACAATAATGCAGCTAATCCCAGCCTTTTGCAACCACTTCCAATTCCTAATGGGGTATGGACAGAGATAACCATGGATTTTATAGAAGGCCTCCCTAATTCCAATGGCAAGTCAACAATATTTGTGGTCATAGATAAACTTTCTAAAGCATCCTTACACTGCTATCCATGTAGCTCAATCCTTTATGGATAACATTTATAAACTCCATCGATTTCCCAAATCTATTACTTGTGACCGAGATGCCATTTTTCTTAATAATCTTTGGCAAAGTCTCTTTCATTGTCAAGGAGTGAAGTTGCAATTATCAATCGTCTATCACCCATAAACTGATGGCCATTCTGAAGTGGTTAGCAGGTGCCTTGAAACCTACATCCGTTGTATGTGTGGCAAGGCTCCTTTTACTTGGGTTTGATGGGTACCACTAGCTGGGTGGTGGTACAATACTAATTTTCCTATAGCTACAAAAACAACTCCTTATGAGATTGTTTATAGTCAACCACCACCACTGCACTTGCCTTATTTACTAGGGGAATCCAATGTTGATTTGGTCAATCAAAGTTTGCAACCTAGAGAGGAAACAAATTGTCTTCTTAAGTTTCATCTACGAAGAGCTCAAGATCGCATGAAATCCTTAACTGATGCTCATCGCTCTGGTCATGAATATCAGGTTGGAGATTGGGTTTATGTAAAGCTTTAACATTACAGACAATCTTCTATGGTGACACGGGTTAATCAAAAATTAGTTGCTCATTATTTTGGTCCTTATCTTATTCAAACCAAAGTGGGTTAAGTTGCTTATACATTAGCTTTGCCTCAAGGTTCTCGGGTTCATCCAACCTTTCATGTGTCTTAGTTGAAACGTCATATGGGTAATCCTCCTGTGCAGGCAATTTCACCGCCATCACCTGTTAGTTCCTTGGAGGCACCTCTGGAACCAAAATGGATCCTTGATCGTACAATAGTGAATCATTGTGGTAGGGCTATCACAAAGGTTCTTGTTCAATGGAAGAATCAAATTGAAGATGATGCCACATAGGAATTTTATTATGACATTTTGCAACGGTTTCCTAAGTTTCACCCTTGAGGATAATTGCGTTCTTAGGGAGAAGGTTTTGTTACAGAAGGTGTGTGATCAGTAACGTAACAACTACAACAACCGTAACTAAGTAAACTAATTGGAAGCAGAAGAAAGAAACTGAAAAGCTGATGTTGATTGTTTTAATCTAATGTGGCGAGTATTACTAAACCATGCGAGAATCACGTGATCGATGAAGTAAGAGGAAAAAGGAAAGTGGGCATGTTTGAGTTGGCTGATATATACACTTGTAATGAGTAGAATCAAATTAGATTTTTGGTAAAGAGTGAACTTCTTCTCATCTGTATCTTTGTTGCTCTCAGAATTCTTTCTTGACTAGAGTCCCCTGATCCTATTCTAGTTCCACAGTCAATTGATCTCTGGAACTATTTCCTATTTCCTTGTAATTCCATTTTGTTATTTGAGCTTTTTTCAATAAAATTTGATCTTCCAGTATCAGTCTCATCAATAATTATTCACTCTGGCCTTTGCACCATGTGTTTGCTATATTTGCAGAGAACTCTATCTTCTTCATGTCATTCATTGTCTAAAAAATCCAGTTTATGCAGAGTCGTCTTCAAATCTAATGCCAAAGATGCTATCATAAGCCGGCTTTGTGAAGAGAATAAATTTAAGGAGGCTATTGATATTTTATGTGAACAGAAACGAGTAAAGGAAGCAGTTCAATTACTCCATCGCATTGATCGACCCTTTTCTTTAATATACTCAATGCTTATTCAAGTTTGTCTTTAGCATCAAGCTCTTGAAGAGGGCAGGAGAGTCTATGCACACACCAAAGCTTCTAAGTTTGTGCCTAGGATGTTCATTTCTAATCATTTGCTGGATATGTATTCGAAATATGGAAGTCTTATGGACACCCATAGGGTGTTTGATGAAATAGGTGACAGGGATTTATGTTCTTGGAATATTATGATGCTGGCTATGCTAAAGTTGAACAGCTTCAACAAGCTAGGAAATTGTTCGATGAGATGCCCTAAACAGATAAATTTTCTTGGACTACTTTGATAACTGGATATGTTCGCCATGCCCGGCCTAAAGAAGCTGTGGAATTGTTTAGAATGATGCAAAAGCATGATAATTCAAAATTAAATCAATTTACTTTGTCTAGTGTGTTGACTGCTACTGCTGCAATTTTGAGTTTACTTTTTGGGAAGGAAATTCATGGTTACTTAGTCTGAGCTGGGTTAAACTTAGACAAGGTGGTTTGGAGTGCACTTCTGGATATGTATGGAAAGTGTGGGAGTTTACGGGAAGCTAGGGGCATTTTTGATCATATTGTTGTCAAAGATGTTGTTTCATAGACAGCCATGATTGATAGATACTTTGAAGATGGAAGGAGGGAAGAGGGATTTGCACTATTTAGAGACTTGATAGGGTCAGGCATCAGGCTAAATGAGTATACATTCGCCGGAGTTTTGAATGCCTGTGCTGACCATGCTACTAAAGACCTGGGCAAGGAGGTTACGGGTACGTGACACGGGCAGGGTATGACCCCTACTCATTTGCAGTAAGCGCCCTTATTCATTTATACTTGAAGTGTGGGAACATAGAAAATGCAACAAGGGTATTTAACCAAATGACTCAGCCAGATTTGGTATCATGGACTTCTCTAATTGTTGGGTATGCTTAGAATGGTCAACCGGACAAGGTTCTTCATTTCTTTGAATTACTACTTAAATCTGGTACTAAGCCTGATCAAATTACCTTCGTTGGGGTTCTTTCTGCTTGTACTCATTCAGGACTAGTAGATAAAGGGCTAAAATATTTCCATTCAATAAAGGAGAATCATGCGCTGAAGCATACTGAAGATCATTATGTACATGTTATTGATTTATTGGCAAGATCTGGCTGATTCAAAGAAGCTGAGAATATCATTGACAAAATGCTCATAAAGCCTAGTAAATTCCTTTAGGCATCCTTACTTGGAGGATGTAGAATAAATGGGAACCTTGAATTGGCCAAATGATCAGCAAAAGCATTATTTCAGATATAACCAGAGAACCCAGTGTGAACACCTAATTTTGTCCAGGGGTTTATTAAAATTCTCTCAAAATAAAAATAACAAAATTAAATAGCAAAATTCAAAAAATAATTAAACAATAAAAATGAAAAGAAAAAGAAATAAAATGTAATAACAATGAAAAAAAAAACAACAAGAAAACAAAATGGTATATGGTTATAATTAAAAAATAAGTAATAATAATATCATTATATAAAAAAAATAAAAGAATAAAAGAAATAGATAAATAATAAAAGAAAAAAAGAGGGAGAGTAAAGGCCCAAAGGGCCATTCTTGGCAACTTAACAGAGGTTAAACAAAAAAAAAAAAACTGATCCAGCCCACTAAAACCACATCCGGTCAACTCATCCAACCCAGGCCCAAATTGACTACCTGACCCATAACCCGGACAACTAACCCAGATTGTCTAAATTCGGTTTGCCCCCTTTGAAGCCCTAATCCCTAATTTCACATTATTTCTGCCCCGATCTCTCGGCACCATTTCCTCTCCTTCCGCCATAGTCATAGCAGCAACGCTCTTTCCCCCTGGTATCCCACTGTCTTTCTATCACAACGTGACGGCCGGAGAATAGCCCTCATTTTATGACTTTGGGCACGTAAAGGAAAACGCAAAGAAAATGGGAGTCGCCACCAATTAATTAGAAGGATAATTGGGATCCTTAAAAAGAAAGGAAAACTGGCCCTTAGAACCAGAGGAAAGGTTCGGGAGTCTAATTACACGCAGGGAAGGTGTTAGGTACCCTACAGCGTCCATCCCTAAGTATGGTTACCCTAAATTGTTTGTGCTTAAAGAATTTAATTTAATTAAATTACCCCTGTTTATTAATGAAATAATGATGAAGAAAGATGGAAAAAGAAATAACTAGACATGCCTTACCAAGTAAGTGCCTACGTACCCCGAAAGGGATCAAGGTCAATGTAGTTCGGAATAGTTTGATAAATAGATTAGGTGATATGTATGACCTCTAACCTAAGGATATCAGGACATTAGGGGAGTTCTAAAACTCCACTTAAAGCCTGGAAAATGAACTAGGAATGGAGCATTGGGAAGAGTATATCTCCATTGAATGCTCGAGGATAATTAAGACTTTGGGAAAATAAAAATTTCACTGAAAGTCTAGAAAGGAAAATAAGTAAGACTTCGGGGAAGATGAATTTCCACTGAAAGCCCGTGAGATTTTAGGACATTGGGGAGTATGTAACTCCACTGGATGTCATGAAGATTTGGACTTTGGAGAAAGTAAATTCCTACTAAAGTCCTTTAAAACATTCATAAATGAAATGAGAATAGTGATTTTATTATTATTAATCAATTTTTAATTTACCCAATGTTTGTGACAAAACAGGAATAAAAAATATCGGAGTGGGAAATGAAATTTTTAGTAGTCTTTGGGGTTTAAATAAAATTTTTGAAAATATTAGGGTTAAAATATAAATTATGCAAATAGTGTGACAAAAAAAATGTTATTTATGTGAATAGTAGGGCAAAAATGCAATTTATGTAAACCATGGGGTCAGAGTGTAATTTATGAAATAAAGGGGCCTGAATGTAATTCATATAAATAAAGGAGCCAAAATATAATTTATATAAATAATGGGGTAAAAGGATTTACGCAAAGTATAAGGGTTAGAAAAGTATTCCTTAAAACTATTAAGGCAAAAATAGTAAAACTCATTTTTGGCCAAAATAATCGATAAGAATATTCAAATTTTATTTTTTGAAAATGTTTGATAAGTCCATTGGATCATTTTAGAACATTGGGCTTTGGACCCATATTTGAAAATTGTTTTTTTTTTAATTAAACCTTTGAAGCCTTATATTAATTTTGTTGGGTCCTGAAAACCCTTAAAAATTAACTTGAGAAGTTTTTTTTGGAATCTCTTTTGACAAATTTAAATGGACTTTTGGAGTATCATATTAAAATTTGAATTAGAGAAGATGGAATCATGTATCCAATAGAGACATGTGGATTCCAATTGCTCTCTTATACTGTTAGGTTTTAATAGATTAGCATTGTGAACGATTATTTTCAAAGAAACAAAGCACCCTTCATTCCATGATTAGCCAACTAAGTTCCAACCTTTTTAACTGACTTGAATTTAGTATGATATTGACCTCAAAGTTATTATGATAATGACCACCAACCTGAATCACATGTAGAGACCATGCATAACCCCAAAATTTCATTATGAATAATTAGAATTCTCCCATGAATCATTCTTTAAAGTTCTGGAGAAAAAAAAAACTTACGTGTAAAAGCCTCATTCAAAAATCCCACACACAAAAATAACTCACTCTACTCGTTATGCAAATGACCATAGAGTTTTGCTATAAGCATGTATTCCAGAAACCAGGCTCCAAAAAAAACCTTTATATTAAACCAAATCATATTAAAGATGGATATAGGATAACTTAAGGTTGACACCCCCATGAAGCAAACCTCTTTACATCCCAACGACTACCTACAGGGTAGGAGATGTCCTTTAAAGGTTCCTACCCAGAATCAAAGTGAAGTTATAGGCTAGAATTGGGATTGATGCTAAAGGATCTCAGGGCTTCCCCAAATTCCATATCAAGACACCCCAGCCAGATAAATTTCAATCATGCTTAAATCAACCCATTAAAAAAATCATTCATTTCGAGTTTTCAAATGCTCAGAACATAGCATCCGGTTGGATATTGAGAATAATGTCAACATGGATCCAACAGACTCAACCCCTTTGAATAATACTTCCCAGAAATTGAGTCTTTTGGGGAATCAACCAAGGTGTATTAAAGCTAGATTGCAACAACACAAACTTCCCAAAAGCTAAATTAGGTTGAAAACAGGTATATCAAGTCACTATCACGGCAACATGCTACTTGAATTTAAAACCTAGAAATTGAAGTGAATCATGTACCATATACGTTTTAAAATTTCTAGTGAAGATGATGAAATGAACCACAACATACATTTAATGAGAATAACACCAGAACAGAAGCATGTTTTTGCATTACGGAATGTTAACTAAAAAATAACAAGGCACCATCATATTTCACAGTACCAATAACATTAGAACAACAGTAAACCTGGACAGGAAAGCAATTTGGGTGTTCAGAGTAGCATCTACCAGTCTTAGCTTCAAGACTTTCCTTTCTGGTTTGTAGGTACCCTCTGATTTTCAGTCTTTTAACTCCCTTATTCTTGGTCTCTTCTATCCCGCGCTCTTCCTTTTCAATTCTTCGTGCCTTTCTCTCTCGCTAGTGCTCTCTCTGTCTCCTTGTAGCTCTCTGTTGGCTCCCTCCCCTTTATGTTGTTGGATTCGTTTCCTTTTATAGCTGAGAACTAGAATCAAAATCCCTGAATCACATCCCTTCCCCACGACGTGATTCTAACGAACTGTGAGTAAATCTCATCTAGAATTTCTTGAGTCTTTGTATCCCTTGACTGTTGCTGAGAATCCGAAAAAAAAAGAAATCACGAAGTGGGCTGCTCGAATTTGAAGGAGAAAGGATATGGAGTGCCGCGGTTAGTATTCATTAGTGAAGGAGATTTCCTAAGAATTTGTGGCGAGAATCATGGTAAACTTAGGACGGGAATCACGGTGTTCTGCCATCGAGAATCAGGGAAGGAAAAGAGAACGGATGGGCGAGGTGATGCAGGGATGAGGAGAAACCGGCAGGATTGACAGGGGTGGAAGAGGCATGAAGAGGAAATGGGGTAGAAATGAGAGGAACCGGGAAGAGAGTAGTTGATTTGGGGGATTGTGAGGAGTTCTAGGTCAAGTCATCCAGGTCAGGCATTCGGTTTTGGGCGGTCCGGTCTTGGCATGGTGGGCTGAGTGCTGTTTGTTACTGAGCTGGCCTAAACAATTTTTTTTTGTGGGCTGAAAGAAATTTCTGTTAACCCACCAAAAATGGCCCTTTTTGGCCTTCTTTTTTCCCTTTTTTTTTATTTGCAATTTTTCATTCATATTTTTTTATTTAAATATTTATTTCATTTTCTTTATTTTGTATTTATTACTTTTTTGAATTTTTTTATTTAATTTTGTTATCAATTTATTTTAAAAAATTATTATTTTTAATAAATCCCTGGACAAAATTAGGTGTTTACATTTTCCTTTCCCATTCTAACTGATAAACCACCGACAAGTTCTCTCTACCACCATCAAAGGAGATTTGAACGAGAAATTGATTTGGTTTACTTGTCATAATCGGACACCGAGGGAGCAAAAAGGAAATCAGAGGGATTTGGTTCGATCACACCGTGGAGAAAGGAGTTGATTATGAGGGAGATTGCCCTATCTCGGCTATAAAAAGAGCTTCAGAGAGCCAAGAAAAGGACACAAACGGAGACAAAAAATGCGAAGAGCATCCAAGATAGAGAAGAAACTGAGAAGAATCAAACCGAGAGCCAAGGAAGAGTCTCTAAATTCAGTGATCCTTGAGCCTTCAAAACCGAGAGTTTTTGAAACAACTAAGAGCTTTGGAACAGCAGAAAAGCAAACGAATTCGAGTTTGAGTTTACTGGATTTTCAAAGAAGGTTTTTTTTATCTTCTTTCTTCAATTTTTCTGGTGATGATAAGAACGCTATGATTCAGTCTGTATGTGGTGGGTCTTAATTTGAATTATGAGTCACGGTTTGTGATGTTTAGATCAAAACTGTGAAGCTTGATTATTGCTAATTGATTTAATTTGGAGTGTTGAAATGTCTCTAGCAGAGTGTGTAAAGTATGCTTTACCCCAAATCAAACAAGTTTAAAATATCCATGGCAAAGTCCTGAGGAGATATGATTGGGTGCGTGAATATGTACGGGGTCCTTGATGTCCGTGTGAGTTTTGGTTGGAGTTGGTTCCTATATTATTGGTTGGTCAGCATATTCATACATGAGCTTTAAAGGTTTCATGGGCCTAATCAGGAGGTTGAGCTAAGGGTATCTAAGAAGCCCAAAAACAATGGATATCACTAAAATTCTAAGAGTTATTTAGCCAAGGTCCAAATGAAGGACCCCACACAAAGAAAAGAGGGGTTTCAAAGGCCCACCTAATTTGGTTCTTTAAGTTGGGTTTCAAGGGCCCACTTGAACAAATCTAAAAAAAGGGAGGGGTTCAAGGCCCATTTATTTCTAATAACTTTAATGACTTAAATGAATGGTTGTTTAATATTTTTTAATAACCTTCGATTTAGGAGTAAAGTATTTTTAGAAATTTGCTTTTTAATCTGATATTTTCAAGAATTACAGTTTGACCCCTATATTTTCAAGAATTGCAGTTTGACCCCTATACTTTTAAAAATTGCAATTTTTTGACCCCACTATTCACATAAGTTACATTTTGTCACATTATTTGTATAAATTATATTTTAACCCCAAGTACTTCTAAAAATTTCATTTCTCGTCCCAATGTTTTTAATTTTAGTTTTGTCACAAAAATTGAGTAAATTAAAATTTGATTAAAGATAATAAATTTACCATTTTTGTTTCATTTGCGAATATTCAAAGAACTTTTAGTAGAAGTTTATCTTCTCCAAAATCCTAATCTTTGTGGCATCTAGTGGAGTTACATACTCCCTAATGTCTTAAAATCTCACGGGCTTTCAGTAGAAGTTCAACTCCCCCGAGGTCCCACTTATTTCTCTTTCTAGACTTTCAGTGGAATTTTATTTTTCCAAAGTCTTAATTTTGTCAGGCATTCAGTGGAGGTATATTCTTCCTAATTTTCCATTCCTAATTCATTTTTCAAGCTTTAAGTGGAGTTTTATATTCCCCTAATGTCCTAACATTATCCAGTCTGAGATCATATATCTCACCTAATCGACTTATCCAAATATTCTGAACTACGTTGACCTTGATCCCTTTCAGGGTACGTAAGCACTTACATGGTAAGGCAGGTCTAATTATTTCTTTCTCCATCTTTATTTATTATTATTTTACTAATAAAAAATGGGTAATTTAAATAAATTAAAATTTTTAAAAGTACAAATAATCTAGGGTAATCATCCTTAGGGATGGACATTGTGGGGTGCCTAACACGTTCCCTACACGTAATTAGACTCCCGAACCCTTCCTCTGGTTCCGAGGGCCAATTTTACTTTCTTCTTTTAAGGATCCCAATTATCCTTCCAATTAATTGGTGGCGACTCTCATTTTCTCTGCATTTTCCCTTACACGCCCCAAAGTCAAAAAATGATGGCTTGTCACCAGCCGTCACGTTGTGACACCCAGCTACCTATATTACTCAGGCCAACATTTATGCTAGTGTTGGTATGTGGGGTGAGATAGCCAAGATTAGGAAGGCTATGGACGATAGAGGAATAGTGAAGATGCCAGGTAAGAGTTGGATTGAGATTAAAAGACAATTGTATGTATTCCTAGTTGACGATACATCTCATCCCAGATCAAATGATATACATGAGTTTTTAGGGGAGGTCTATAAGAAAATGAAGGAAGAAGGCTATGTTCCAGACATAAACTTTGTGCTACATGATGTGGAGGAGGAATAGAAAGAGCAGAACCTTTCCTACCATAGTGAGAAGCTTGTTGTTGCCTTTGGAATCATTTCAACTCTGCCAGGAAGTCCAATCAAGGATTTTAAAAATTTAAGAACTTGTGTAGACTGTCACACTACCATCAAATACATTTCAAAGATTGTTCAAAGAAAAATAATAGTGAGGGATTCAAATCGTTTTCATTGTTTTGAGAATGGAAGTTGCTCGTGCAAATACTATTGGTAATACTGCACATAAACAAGCTTGCAAGCATTTTCCCCTGAGAGTGCATTGACATCCTTAATTTCTTATTTTGATAAAATCCCAGCCTGAAATAGTTGCTTTGATAACCTTTGTTTTCCTTGTCATTCAAGATGTGTTGCTGTTACATGGAATAGTTAGATGCCACACTACAACAAAGATATGATGTTGAATAAAGATTAAGATCCATGCTATATAGGATCAGGCCATTTAGAGGTCATCAATAATGGATCTTAGCAAAATATACGCTATAAATGTAGATTATATAATAATGACTTTAAGACAATCTTTTTGGCTTGCTGTATTAAGATGTTAGAGAGCAATTCGGGTAGAAAATGATGGCTGCAAACCTTATGCTAAAGGTGGTTAGGATAATGAGGATGATGATGACCAAGGTGCTATGGTTATTGATAATGTTGACATATTCAAACTTTAGTTTAAAATGACCATTTGCTTGTTCCCATTTCCTTTTGTGATTTATATTTTGTTTCATCCTGAGATCAGGGGATCAGAATTCCATTTAATATTTCCAGGAGCAGCCTACTTTTGACAAGTAGTTCTTGCCTACATGAAGTTGTTGACTCCTATACATGATGGAGAAAATAGAAACAAGAGCTGTTTAAGAAGCATATCAAGTCCTGCACTCCAGGCTTAGTCATCTCCTATATATTCATTTAAATACCAGGTGGCAAAATCATTTACTGTGTTTGGTATTGCTTGATGCATTTTGGTAATAGATTAAAATTCAATGGTTTTTGTAATAACCTCTAAAACTTTAAATAGTCAAATTTTATCTGCTGTTTCAAAGGACATTAAAGAGGTTGGCTTTTATTATATGAGCATGCCTGTACTACTCTTTTATAAGTCCTATACTCTTATTTATAAACTCCATGTATTGGATTTTCTAACATCCTATTATTATCTTTTTTCTGTTTTCCCCTATTTTCTAAAAAACTGTTTTGAGTGTTTTCAGTGAATGAGAGCAACTGGTAATATCTTCAGATTTGACCTTCCTTTCTCCATTGTAGAATTGAATAAGTAAAACTTCGTAGAATTGTTTACAGGTATGCTCATTCCTATTTTCTGCTTACCTATTACTGGATTTTATCTCTAAATTACAATGTGTTACTTAAGCTGAAGATATCTATCCTAAAGGAGAATCTAAGTTATATATGTGTGTGTATATCGGTATTTCTAGAATTATTAGCATTTTATTGTGCTTTATTCTACCGTTCCTATAAATCCTTAATTGTGCTGTTTCATTTTGTGGTGTTATCAACTTCAACTTCCTATTTTACATACAAATTTGTCTTTTTCCAAACTATAATATTATCATATTGCTTATGTAGAATATCCTTTTTGAATCATTTGACCTCCTTAAATCCTCCACCTTGCCTCCTGCTCTCGCCCCCCTCCCAAAAATTAGATAGCAATGACAAATTCTTGTCTCTTTACCTTGACTTATGGGTATGAGAAATTCTTAGGTAGACTAAGCCAAAGAGAAATAGCCATGTGGATGTGTTAGAAGTGGGGCACACTGAAAAGTGACCTGACATGTCCACATGGCTGCTCCTTATTGGTTTATTCTACCTAGTAGGTAGGCTGAGTGTACCCCAAAATCTCTACTTGAGCCTAACCTTAAGGAAGGTAGTGACTAGTGAGGGAGGGAGTGAAAGAGTGAGGGAAAGTGAGAGAACAGATAAGTTGATTGGGGAGTTTGGTAAACATGACTCTGTAGCCTTTATGAACCTCACTTGAAGTAGAAGTTATTGTAAGGAATTTGTAAAATAAATGTTATACTCAGTGATTTTTATTCTTCTTGTTTGTTCTATTTCTTGATGTGTGTGAACTATTTTTTGGTCCAGGATTTCCACAAAGAAAATCATCAAAGTAGCAGAAACATTTACAGCAATAGGTTATAAGCATATTAAAGCTAGTATATTTTATTTTATTTTAATCCCTGCAAATGCAGTTTACTCTCAGTACCTTGCTACTGTGTCTATTGACTTATAATTTGTGGGTAAAAATTATAAACAATATTCATATTGGCTGAGGCTGCATCAATATATGGTGATGTTTGCAAACATAAGCAAGAAGAATTAAGTTGGCTTTTTTCCCAGGTTGACTTTTAATATGTTAATCCATATGTATATGTGTCATAACGTGACGGCCGGTGAAAAGCCATCGCTTTATGACTTTCGGGTGCGTAAAGGAAAACGCAGAGAAAATGAGAGTCACCACCAATTAATTAGAAGGATAATTGGGATCCTTAAAAAAGAAAGGAAATCTGGCCTTTGAAACCAGAGGAAGGGTTTGGGAGTCTAATTACGTGTAGGGAAGGTGTTAGGCACCCTACAACGTCCATCCCTAA